>APFE030355188.1:77184-107923 GCA_000404065.3 Pinus taeda | reverse complement strand
CATCATGTTGAATCTCTTTTGATGGTTGTCCGTACAGGTTCAGGGGGAGCATATAATGCATTGTTGGCATTATGAAGATGTGAAGAAGAAGATCTTGGAAGTAGCTGCAATATGTCTCTATCTCTTTCATGGTGGATCATGATTCTTCATTGCAGATCTGGTTCATATCTGGTTCAGGATTAGGGGAAGCATGATCTTAGGGGGAGCATAACCCTTTGCCCTTGATGTCAAAGGGGGAGAATGAAGCTGAAAGTTTTTGAGGTTGCCATCAAGTCCAAAGGGGGAGATTGTTGGCATTGTGGTTCTGGTGTGATTATATGTTTCAGATGTTGTACTTGATGGCAACACCCATGACATGACTCCCATTTGGTGAAAAATAAAGAAGTACGCAGGAGAACAGATCAGGAGGTGCGTACCCGCAGCCATACCGTGCAGAAACCGCGTCCAAATACGCTGGTCACCCATTCATGGGGTGCGTACCCCAGTGCTCACATTTCAAGGCAGTTAAGCGCCCACCCGTGGGGTTTCTCAGTGGTATTTAGCCAACAGTATTGGGTTATCATGTTTTTGGCCCGCGGTATTGATTATTTTATTATTATTATTTAGCCCCATGATCCTTGAATTGAGGAAGAGCTAGCCTATATAAATAAAGCAAAGGAGATCATTTGGCTTGTGTATCTTTTTGTGTCTTTGAATATCTTAAGATCTGATCTATTGGGTTCTCGGTTCTTAAAAGATTGATTTATAAGGAGAAGTCAGAAGCGAATTGGCGAAGGGTGATCTCTTGAGCACAAGTTCAGATCTGAGCATCTGAGGTTATTTCAGCCCTAGTCCAAGGTACGCAGAGGCGCCGAAGGTTTAGTGCGTGGGTACGCAAAGGCACCAAAGGTTCAGTGCGGGGGTACGCAGAGGAGCCGAAGGTTCTGTGCGTGGGTACGCAGAAGCGGCGAAGGCTCAGTGCGTAGGTACGCAGGGCAATAGTGGTTTAGGTGCGTGCTTTCTGTAGCAGCACGCGGGCGACAGTGGTTCAGGTGCGTGCTTTCTGCAACAGCACGCGGCGCGATTATTCCTTTGGGTGCGTACTTTCTGGAAAGTACGCGGTGCGATAGTGTCATTGGGTGCGTACTATACGCAGTGCAGTGAAAGGAGCAGTGCGTGTCCACGCAGTCCAGCAAGAAGGAGAACTGCGGGTATACGCAGAGAGGCAGAAGGTGAACTGCGTAGCAACGCAGGCCAGTAGAAGGAAAACCGCGTATCTGTGTTAAGATCTTCTGGTGATTGAATTTTTCTGTTGAAAAGGTGTTCTGGGTTCTGTTCTGTTATTGTTGATCTGGTTATTACAGTTGACTGTATAATTTACATGTACTTGATGATCATTTGATGTATATGGATCCAGTTTGAAAATTTATGAAAAGTGGTCCTTGAAAAGAAGTAGGGGGGTTGTAGCTCCCTTCCAGGAGAGACTGGAAAACGAGAGAGAGTTGTAGCTCTCTGCAGGTTGCAGCCTGCGTACTGGTAAAGGACTGCACCAGTACAAGATCATTGTAAAAGGAGTTTCTAATTTGAACGAAGATAGAGACATATTGCAGCAGGTGGTTTTCACCCACATTGGGTTTCCACCTTATATCTGGTTTTCTTTGATGTGACTGTCTGTTTTTCTTGTTCATGCTCATTATTTGTGGTATCGGTATGCAGTATGCAAAAATAATTCAAAGTATAAATAAGAAAGATTTGGTAAAAGAATTTGATAATACTGATTCACCCCCCCTCTCAGTATTATTGTCAACATTATTCACACTAGCTAGATTGTACTATGCATCTTGGAGACCATCACCATCATCGATGGCCATCCTCGTGTCAGTTAACAATCTCCATTATTTACTGGTAATCAGGCGATTTCATGCATGTTCGACTTCAACACCTTTATTCACATGTATTGATCTATGTTTTTGCGATGAAGTGGAAATCAAGACCTTGGGTAGAGGCTTGCATCACTTAGCCTTGTTTCCTCTCCCAAGTTGCGTATATTGTTTTTTGGAGACAACTCATTAGAATGATCCTATTATGACACCAGATCCGTATTGTGCTTATTGGCGACCAGACTCGTCATATCTCTTCATTACGAAAATCACTCTAACATAGCTACTGAGTGTGGGACTGCCCGACTCAGGACATTATTTTAGTTGTTTTATATATGTGTTGTATCAGGTTTCTCGTACCACCTGAAGCTTCGATCCTCTCTCTCTTTTTTCAAAAAAAAGGACAGTTATGTACAAAGTATTTTGGCCATCACCACAACCTCTGCTCTTATACTTTAGGGGGCATCTACTATACAAGAAAATGACCTCCTCATCATCTTAGAGGGGAAATACATGATGACTAAAGCAATGACGAAGTTCATAAGCCCTGTTGGCAAAATAACGATGCCTATACACTAACAACCTGCTTTATAAAGCTTCTCAGTAAGCCTAAGGGTGCGTTAGTGACCCAAGTAGCTCTACTTGTTACCTCAGGAAGAGCATTAGTGAACCCTAATGAGTTTCTAAGATTCAAAGGAGCACATTGACTAAGAAATATCCCTATATTCTCTCCTATATCAACTCATAAAAGCAAGGAAACATCAAGGTTTGACCTACTTGTGGAATTACTAATTCCTAATGGAGTACGAAAATGCGAAAGAGCTCAAAAGTATGGCAACATCATTGCTTTTACCTTAAGGAACTCATGAAGAAAATTGGCAACCCTATCCTCACATGTTATATATGCAGAGCTAGGGCTATTGTTAAAGAGGTCAGATCATTTGAAAGGATAGCTTATTTAATTAACGAACACAGTCTCAAACTTAAGCATAAGAAGCTGTTAGGAAGGGGGAGAGAGAGAGAATCTGGAAGGCTAAGGGAAGGTTGATGCAACCGATGGTTGTAATAACTCTTTCGACATTAATATAGAACTGCATTTGTATTTTCCACTCCATGATGTTGGTAGTATAACTCGTTTATATGTTTATTCAATATCTTTTAGCATGAGTGGCTTAGTTATATGCAACTATATGTCTTTTATATGTTTATACATTGATTATCAAGGTTTTATGTTGTGATTACGCATGTCATTTCTATGTGAAGGACTTGATCTGGAGCCATCTTAGGGGACTTATACCTAACTGCATTGCGCTCTCAAACAACTCCACATGAGGGCTCGAGGTAATGAATCCTTCTTGCTTTTATAGTTATTTTTTGAACATGGACATGCATGTATCTTTGTGACAATTGCAGATAATCTTACTTTTTGCCAAGGATCCCAGGAAGATCCTTGAGGATTCCTTCATCATCCAAACACTGTCCATTAATCCCTATAGCAGCACCCTAGTGAGATCTAGATCTAATTGTGCTACCATTCTTAAGGTGTTGTATTCAAATTCAATGGACAACAGGGCTTTCTTCCCATAGACCAACTCATAAGGAGTGAATCCAGCGGTGGTCTTCCAGGTGGTATTGTAGGCCCAAGTGGCCTCAATTAATCTATCTTCCCATTCCTTTCTACTGCTGTAAATCACTTTGGTCAAAATGCCCTCCAGCACTCTATTGGTTACCTCCACTTGCCATTAGCTTGTGGGTGGTAAGGTGTGGATGTTCTATGCTTGAACTTGTGCTAGTTTAACAACTTTTCAATAATGTGAGATGTAAATGGGTTTCCTTGATCAGTGACCAGTTCTCTAGGGTAACCAAACCTATAAAATACATTTTTCCTTAAGAACTCGACCACTTTCTCTTTTGTTTCTTCTTTGATGGCCTTGGCTTCAACCCACTTGGTTAAATAGTCAGTGCACACAATGATGTACTGCTTTTGCGTGGATGGAGGGTCAATGGGTCCAATGAAATCCATGCCCCACTTGTCAAATGACTCGAAAGTCACTTGAGGTTGCATAGGCATTTCATCCCTTAGGATTGGTTTCCCCATCCTTTGGCACCAATCACACTGACTAGTATACCTCCTCACATCCTGGTGAAGAGTGGGCCTATAATAGCCAAATTGTAGCACCTTGAATGTTGTCCTTTTGGTTGCAAAGTGACCTCCACAAGGTCCATCATGACAGGTTAGAAGGATGTCAAAGACTTCCTCCTCCCCGACACATCTTATCATAATTTGATCTAGGCCTAGTTTGAAGAGGTTTCCCCAAATCCAAGTGAATGGGGTGCTCTAACTCACAATATTGCTTTTATCTTTGGAGGACAAATTTGATGGAAACTATGCAGACACCAAGTAATTTTCTATGTTAGAAAATCGTGGAGAGAGAACTAAAATGGTGAATAAGTGTTCGTTTGGTAACTGATCATCAACCATTCCTTCCTCTCCTGCAAGAAAAGTCAATCTAGATAAAAAATATGCAACAACATTCTCCTTTCCAGGCTTATCAACAATAGTTATCTCAAACTATTGTAAGAAAAGTAACCATCTAATAATTTTGGCATTTTCATCAGGTTTATCCATCAAGTATTTAATTGGAGTATGGTCGGTATGTACAAATGTTTGGTAACATGTAATGTAATGCCTAAATTTTTTCAATGAATGTAGAACCACTAGGAGCTCCTTTTTAGTCATTGTATAGTTCACTTCGGCCTTTGACAGATTATTACTGATGAAGTAAATGAAATAAGGTAACGTGTCATCCATCTAGCCTAGAGCTGCTCCTATGGATTTGTGATAGGCATCATCATGTATATGGAAAAGAAGGGCCCAATTTGGGCATCAGAGAATAGGGGCAGTGGTCAACTTGTCCTTAAGGGTGTCCAAGGCCTCTTGACAACTTTTTGACCATAAAAATTCAATATTTGGCCAATAACCCAAATTAAAGAGAAGCTAACTTGCTGAAGTCTTTTATAAATCTCCTATAGTATCCAACTAAACCTGAAAAACTTCTGACATCCCTCTGTTTTTGTAGAGATTGCGACCCTCTAGATGATGGCTATCTTATTTGGGTCCACCTGCAATCCTTTCTGGGATATTTAGTGACCTAGAACAATCCTTTCAGTCATCAAGAACACACATTTTTTGGGACTGAGGGACAGGTTCATTTCAATGCTTTTGTTCAGTACCTTACCCAAGTTGGACAAAGCCTCCTGTAAATCACACCCATAGGGTGTAAAATCATCCATATAAATTTCTACTACATCATCTACTAGCTTGACAAATATACTCAGGACTGCCCTCTGGAAAGTGGCAGGGACATTGCATAGCCCAAAAGGAAGGACCATATCATCGAAATTACCCCAAGGACAAGTGAAGGTGGTTTTATCCTGGTCTTCTGGGCTAATTTGGATTTTATTGTACTTGTTGAACCCATCTAGGAAAGAGAAAAACTTTTTCCCTACTAGACCATCTAGCATTTGGTCAATGAAAGGTAGAGGGAAATGGTCCTTCTTTGTTTCTCTGTTTAACTCTATGTAATTGACACAAATCCTCCACTTCCCATTTTTCTTTGGAACCGACACCAAAGGAGATACCCACTCACTGTCTGAGATAGGTTAAATGAATCCTGCATCTAGCAACTTTTGCAGTTCTTCTTTGACTATATCCTTGAGAGCTAGATTCATTCTCCTTTGGGGTTGTCGGACTAGTTTGCACCCTTCTTTGATATGAATGTGGTGAGTACACACTGAGGGGTGCACTCCCTTCATTTCCTTGTAACTCCAAGCAAAGGCATCTAGATGTTCCTTGAGCATGTTGCACAACCTTTCTTCTTGGTGTACGAAAAGAGAGGGGTTGATTTTCAAAGTTCTTTCAGGGCCGAATTCTATTTTTTTGACACGGGTAGGGTTTGAATCAACTAAGCATAGATCAATCTAATGGTTGCTCTTGGTTTTCTTTACTACTTCTTGTAAGGACAAGGTGATAGGAGTTGGACTTTGGATTATGTGTTCAATCAAATGATCTTCATCCAGTTATCCTCCTCCCATGGTTGTTTCTAAGGTATAGATTTGGGCTGAGTAGATTTCATCTTCTTCCTCCTCCTATAGCTATAAATGTAAGTCATATTCTAGAGATGGCTGAGCAAGAGGGTACAAGACTAACTGCTTGGAGAAATGCCCATTTTTAATAGTCATATTTCCAGCCCTACAGCTGATGTAGGCATCAAGAGTGGCTAACCAAGGCCTCCCAAGTATGTGAGGATAACCAGTAATCTTGGCCTTAGGTTGGAGAACTAGGAAGTCTACAGGGTACTCCCAAGATTCAATGGAGACCATCACATCCTAAACAATCCCCTTTGGGGTTACTGTTGAATGGTCTGCAAGCTACAAGACTTTTGTTGTCTTTCTTAATGAACCCTGGAGATTGAGCTTGAGCATGGTTTCCTTAGTCATTACATTAATGGAAGCCCCAAGATCAATCAAATTATGTGGGACAATGGTTCAATTGATGTGCACATCTACTACAGGGCTTCCAGGTCCAAATACTTTTGGCAAATTACTTGCCTCAGCATTAAGTAGGACAACTGTCCAATGACATTAATGGTAGGGGTGTCACTTTGTTTCCTTCCTCAATGTTTGAAACACTTCTCTTTATTCAACTTGTTGTAGATAGGTACATCCTTGATGGCTTGGAGAAGTTGAATTTTGAGACATAGATTTTTCAATTCACCCAGAAGTTCATTCTCTTCTGGGGTAGGCTCGACTAGATGAGTTAATATTTCAGGAAAGGGTGGTGGATTCACTCTAGGCATGCTTTCTTCTTTTTCCTCCTCACTTTCCCTAGGTGGAAGTGGAGGTTGGTTGTCCGGGAGTAATCTCCCAGATATTAGGTTGATTTCCTCAATCTCCACAACATAAGTAGGATAGGATTTCTATCCACTATACATAAGTAGGATAGGATTTCTATAGGTTATCTTTTTTTTTTAATATTAAAATTTTTAATTATAATTTACAAAAATGTTACTTGTGAAAGAGGACTACCGAAAAAATGAACCTTGCTCTTTAATTGGCATAAACATATATGTTTATTGTGTGTAACAAAATTATATTATGAGCTTTGAATACTAATTAACATAATTATATATGAGTGTTAAGTTATTATATTAACTAAACATTATATTAACTAAAGACTACATTAACATAAGGCTATATTAATTTAATATAGTTTTAAGTTAATATATAAATACTATTAACTCAATTGGCAATGGTAGTGGAAATGAAGTCTTACCTAACCAAAAGTCTTGGGTTCAAATCTTGTGTTATTCCCCCCAACCAGGGTTGAAGATGTAGTCCTACCACGCTTACAAAAAAAATAAAACTAAAGACTATATTAGCATAAGAAGGAATTTTTATAGCTAAATTAGCATCTATATTAACACAAGAAGGATAATCTACAGGTAAATAAGAGATGCTAGAGAAGAACATTATATTTTAGCAGTTGGTCCATTGATTGACTAATCATCTATTTTTCTTTTGGCATTAGGATTGGAAGTTGGGGGTCCCCATCAATGTGAATTGGTTTGTCTTGACTATGAATAGAACCCTTAAACCCTTCCTCGGTACTTGGAACCTCCTCATATTCAACAATCTAGTAGACTTCAATCCTGAATCCAAATACAACTTGATAAACAACTCCAAAATTCCCCAACACTCTAATTTTGTGTATTATATCTTGTTGTAAAATATTATGTCCATTTACAGCTTGAGTCAACACTGTTTTTACCATCTAGTAAACATCAATAATCTAGTATATCTTTATTTCCAAGGTCTTCAAAAAGGAAGGTCCTTGAACCCACCATTCCATTTCCTTTTGAATCTATTCTCCATTCATCTCATGTTTACCTCAACTCTTCCATCCAATTCTACTAATGAGGCTTTTGCAAATGCAAGGATGCAGTAGTAAAATAACTCTTTTATATCTAAGGCTTCCTTTTCAACTTAGGTTGTAGAATTTGAATGCCCATGAGCATAATTTTTCTTAGGGAGGTCATAAGCCTCTTGCTTTTTCCTCCTTTGCTTGTGTATTTCATTTTTTCATTATGTCTTTGTGCAAACATTGGTGTCAAAATAATTTGACTTGGAAGACTAAGCTAGAGTGAGTTATCCCCTCTATATTTTACCTTAGAATATCAAGCTAGAGTGGGTTATCCCTTTTATTTCCTAGAGTAGAAAAATGGTCACTATTACCTCTCCATAAGAGCCACAGATCTAACTCCTCACCAAAGCCTCCCAACCAACAGCAAATTGGTGCTTGAGAGGCCTCAGATCCAACTCTTTACCCAAGCTCCCAAATAAAAAACAAAATGGTGATTAAGTTGTTTTGATACAAATCACACCTCTCAAGCTTAGTGTCTTGAGACAATCCAAAACCTAGAGAACCTAGATTAGATAGAGAAATTTAGCATGATTCGGAGTATGCTTGAAGGAAATGAAACAACTATTGATTTCATGCCCTAAAACCTTTATTGAATCTCTCACTCATAGGAAAGGAGTAATTCCCTTGGTATCTCTACATTGCCATCTTCAACCATGATCTCCTCATTTTCATTATACCTCAGCGTGCTAGTGTCTCAATGCAGAGGATCTTGGGTGAGTTTATTCTCATCCTAGATCAATGTACACCCAAAATATCATTTTTCTCAACTTCACTAACTTAACATCAATGGGTCATAAGGTTTTGTACAAGTTGGTGGCCAAGTGACATGTGGTGGTTGTCACAACCCTAATTGTCATCATCTCATCCAAGGACGAATATTATAGTTGTTAAAAAAATGTAGTTTTTTTTTTTTATTTGTTTACAATCTTTAATTACCTAAAATTATTATTATTATTATTATTTGTAAACCTCATAACTTTTAATATTTAAAACCAGTTTTATTGGGTTTGTTTTTATGAATTTAATATTTATTTGGGTTGTGATATGAATTTAATTTATTATATGGTTTATGAATTTATTTTATTAATTTTAATTTTTTAAAATTATTGAATAAAAGTATTTTAAATTATAAAATATAGAATAAAAGTTGGAATGGAATGAAGATTTTTTTATTAAAAGAATATCGACCCTTATAGTGTAAATGAATTGTTAAATAAAAAGAGAAGCAAAAAGTATCATCCATTTGGAAATGGAGGTTTTAAAGGTGGGGACAAAAAGGGGAAATATAAAGTCACATTTTGATTTATAGATTAACATGAAGTAGTTCATAATAATAGCTCTTACAAGTTTTTGTAAATTCTTTTTCATATATAGTGTTTTATCTATGATTAAGTTTTGATATTATTATCTTAAAACATAAAACACTGAAAGAAAATGAAGTAAAATCAAAATATCACACCATCCATGCTGATGCAGGAGCATCCAACTCAGGCACCATGACCGAGTGTCGGTCTTAGCTAGGTCAAAGAAAAGTTGAATTTACTTTTATTAGTCTTTATGTTGTTTGACAGAAAAGTAGGTAGGACTTTTACTTTTATTTTCCTTTACTTAGTTAAGGGTAGTTGAACAGTTAGGGTCATGTGTTTGTTTGCTATTAACAAGTCATGATTATCCTTTTATTTTAAAAGGAAAAAGACAAATGTATCTGAAGAGGAAATCTTGTCATACAATGTAACGAATGTCTAGTAACCAAATCACTATAAAAGTCTGTAACTGAAAAGCAACTGTACAGTTTCATTAACTGGGACATAGAAGCTATAAATGTAACAGGACAAAATCATGGAGGGGTTCAGTTCAATACCTCTTGCACTCCAATAAAAGCAACAACAAAGAAATCAAAGTTATGTCTATCTATATGTCTACTGTAATTTATGTTTTATGTTTGATGATTATCTGAACATACAACTAATCATACACAGATTCTTGAAAATAAATTCTTTTTGTTTCCTGAGAGAAAGAGCCAGTTCTCATAGTGAGACCGAGGAGCAAACATAGTACGAGGGTTTGTAATTCATTCGAAGCAAACAACGAATGTAATTCAGTAAAATCAAATCTAATATTATTATATTTTCTAGAAGAATTTCTTTCCAATATTACAAAGTCCAACGTATTATATTTACATAACAGAATTGTAAAACTAAAGCCGTGAGCGCTCAACCCATGAGCTATGAACCCTAGGCGAGGGTTTCAGCCATAACATTCATACACAGCATAGATACATAAACCCTGAACGATAAACCCTAGGTGAGGGTTTAGAAAGGAGTTTCAACTACAAACAAAAGACTGGAATTAATACACAGTGGGAGCTAGAGTTCTGACGCAACAGAGCATCGCTCACAGTGAGCCATTGACCAGCACTCCAACTTGAAGATGGAGTAAAAAGACCAAAAACGAAGAACTAAAGGAAGTTAGAAGAGGCAGAGCCTACTGGACAAAACCGAGACATGTATTACCAAACCCTCCAACAACAAACCCTTAACACCTGCACAGTCAAGAATACACAAGTGTTAATCGACACATTACAATAGAAGTGGAAGTATAGAGCTGGGAAGGAAAACTACACTGTTGAAATTGCAAACAGATACCTGAGGGTTCGCAGTGAGGCCAGAGATAGGCATTCCATCAATAGTGCTGATTGACTATGGAGAACAAGGAGCAATCTAGGTCAGGAACTATGGAAAGAGACCCACAAGTTGAAGCAGAGAAAGAGAAATTACCTGTGTGTTACACCGGAGACGGAAGAAATCCATCGCGCCGAACCTGGAAATGAGTAGACATTAAGTTTCCAACCAGAATGGAAAATATCAGTGCAGGAGCTAACAAACGGTGACCTGTAGAACCCACGACAGAAGAAAACCAAAACCCGACAAAGGCTACTTACCTGGGCAACCACAGGACGAACCACAATCGTCTACGCACCAAGGATTAAAGACCAATATAGTCACAGCAACGAGCAACTAGAAGCGCACACAGGACTTGCAGCATAGCTGCCCATGAAACCTTGCAGACATTGAGGAGTAAACCTTCGACGGACAACAACAAATGATCGAAAAGGCCAAGGAACAAAGGGAATGAGCATAGGGACAAGCGGGACATGCAAACCCCAAGGCAAGTACTCTCCATTATTGCTTAATTGAATGCCACATACACCAAAATCCAAAATATCTGAATCGCTTTTCATACACGTGTCGTCACTACCAAATGATTTAATAAATCAAACAAACATTACAAAAATCATTCCCCTATGACAGTTATAAAAGTGTTGGGTTGGTCCCATCAAAGTCGTATCAGAGTAGGTGGAATTGATTGAAGATATGGAGAGAGGAAGGCGAGGTCATGGTAGAGGTGCTCGAAGGTTAGCAGAGGAAGGATTGAGAGAGGAGATTTGAATTCTTGCTACCCATTTGGAGGCAGTGGAGGCAGGGAGAAGAAGAGACCCGGAGATAGGTGATAAGAGCGAAGAGGAAACTAAAGCAGTAGCAGATGGACCAGAAGGTGAGAGCCCAGAAGTGAGATTGTTGAGATCTGTTTTAATGGCAAGCAGTAAACCCAAGCCAGAACTCCCAACCTATGATGGCAGTCTGTCTATCGAGGTTTTATTGGATTGGATCAGCGAGATGGATAAGTATTTCGAGTGCAAGGAAATCAACGAAGACCACAGAGTTAGGTTCGCTGCAAAGAAATTGAAGGGACACGCAGCCCTGTGGTCGGATAGTGTCCAGAACGAGAGGAAAATATTGAATAAGTTGTCGATTAAAACTTGGTCAAGGATGGTGGCCAAGTTAAAGGGCAGATTTCTACCGAAGGACTATCAGATTGCACTGCACATGCAGGTGAAGAATCTGAAACAGAAAGGATTGATGGTAAGGGAGTACATGGAGGAGTTCTATCGAGTGAATTTGCGAGCCAGATATACAGAGGATACTGTGGAAAGAATAGCCAGGTATGTGAATGGGTTAAGATTAGAAATTTTGGATGAAATCAGTGTTTTATCTCCAAAGAACACTAAAGAGGAGTATCAGAGTGAAATGAAAGCTGAAGAAAAAATTACTAGAAGGCAAAATTCCCGGAGAGGACGAGGAGCCGGCAGGGGCAAAGGCCTGTCATATGGCAGAGGACAGACTACTAGTAATAATGAGGAAGGTAGCAGTTCCAGAGCTTCTGGATCAGCGGATAGAGGTGACAATGTGAGAGGCGGTAGGTCATTCCGGCGAGGCAGAGGAAATGGCCGAGGAAGAGGTGTTGGTTACCAATGTTATAGGTGTCATAAATGGGGACACAGATCGTTTGAATGTTCGGACGGAGAACAAGACGGACAGTGGGGTGCATATGTTGCACAATCGGAAGAAGCAGTGGCACCACCCCAAGAAGTAGAAAATTCTCCAGAGACAGGGGAAGCCCTGGTGCTGCACAAGGTGTTGTTAAAACCAGTCAAGGAGGTCACTGAATAGACGCAGCAAAAGGCTTTGTTTAGAACAATTTGCAAGTCACGAGGTAAGTGTTGTAAGTTAATTATTGATAGCGGTAGTACTGATAACTTAGTTTCCACAAAAATGGTAGAAAAGTTGGAGTTGAAGCGTTTGAAACATCCTAACCCTTACAGAGTTTCATGGCTGCAAAAAGGCCATCAGTTGTTGGTGGATGAACAGTGCGAGATGGAGTTTCAAATAAGCAGATACAAGGATAAAGTCATTTATGACATCATGCCAATGGATGTATATCACATACTGCTAGGCAGACCTTGGCAGTACGACAGGAAAGTGGTACACGATGGATTGACAAACTATTATAAATTTGTTTAGGATGGAATAAAGAATACGCTTGTGCCCATCAAGGAAGAAGGGATAGCAGAGACAAGTGAACCAAGAACATTATTGGATAGTGGAAAGCAGTTTCTGAAACAAGTTGAGGATAGTGAGATGGGTTACGCAGTTGTAAAGAAAGCAAGGACAGTACTGTTGCATACGGAGGTATCAGATTTACCTATAGAAATCCAGCAGATGTTGCAGGAGTTTACAGATACAGTGGTAGATAACTTGCCAGACAAGTTACCCCCCAAAAGAAGCATAAGTCATTATATTGACTTCATACCCGGAGTTAGTTTGCCGAACAAAGCGGCATACCGAATGAGCCCCAAGGAAAATGAAGAGATTAGAAAGCAGGTGCAAGAATTGTTAGACAAGGGATTGATAAGAGAAAGCTTCAGCCTTTGTGCAGTCCCAACGTTTCTCACCCCTAGGAAGGGAGGAGAGTGGTGGATGTGCACTGACTCAAGGGCCATCAACAAGATCACCATCCGGTACAGGTTTCCACTACCACAGATGGATGACATGATGGATTGTTTAAGTGGGGTAGCGTATTTCTCTAAGATAGACTTGAAGAGAGGGTACCATCAAATTCGGGTACGAGAGGGGGACGAATGGAAGACAGCCTTCAAGACGAATGAGGGGCTTTACGAATGGCTGGTCATGCCATTTGGATTGAGCAATGCGCCCAGTACATTTATGAGGTTGATGAATGAGATGTTGAAGGAGTACATCAGGAAATTTGTGATTGTATACCTGGACGACATACTAATTTTCAGCAGGACAAGGGAAGAACACCTTCAACATGTGCGTAAGGTGCTGGAAAAATTACAATAGAATACTGCTAATAAACTTGAATAAATGTACCTTTCTGTAGAAGGAATTGGTATATTTGGGCTTTGTAATAGCAGAAAATGAACTAAAGATGGATCCGGAGAAGGTGGCGGCGATAGTTAATTGGCCATCTCCGAAAAATTTATTCTAGGTATGTAGCTTTCATGGACTAGCGAGTTTTTACAGGAAATTCATAAGGAATTTTAGCAAAATTTGTTCACCAATGTTGGACACCATTAAAAAGGCCAGTCAGCCTTTTCGATGGATAGATGCAGCGGAGAGAAGTTTCCAGTTGTTAAAGAGGAAGATTACTGAGAGGCCAATCCTAAGATTGCCAGATTTCAAGAAGTTATTTCAGGTTCGTTGTGATGCTAACGGGACAGCAATTGAAGCTGTACTCAGTCAGGAGGATAAGCCTGTAGCGTTTTTCAATGAGAAGCTGAATGAAAGTCGACAGAAATATTCATCGTATGATAAGGAATTCTATGTTGTTATATAGGCATTAAAACATTGGAGGCATTATCTGTTGGGAAACGAATTTGTGTTGTTCTTAGATAATTCTGCACTACAGTATGTAATGCAACAGTACAAGTTGAACCACAAACATGCCAAATGGGTGGAGTATTTGTAGAGTTTCAACCTCGTATTGAAGCATATTAGCGGACAAGCCAACAAGGTGGTGGATGCACTAAGTAGGAGAGCTTTACTTCTGCAAGAAAGTACTGTGCAAGTGCTGGGTTTTGAGCACTTAAAAGACTTATACCAGACTAATACAGATTTTAATGAGGCCTACGAGGCATGTCAGAATCCCTTGGTGAGAGATAACAGTCGATGGTTGGACTACAACATACAGGAGAAACTGCTATTTAAGGGAGGATAGCTATGCATACCTAACTACTCGATGAGGGAGAATATTATTCGGGAGAAGCATAGTGGAGGTCTGGCCGGACATTTCGGCATGGACAAGACACTCGAGTAGCTCAATAATTTCTACTTTTGGCCAAAGATGCGGAGGGATGTGCAGCGATTTGTGGCCAGATGTAAAGTGTGCTAGTTGGCGAAGGGTCACAGTCAAAACACGAGACTGTACACACCGTTACCTGTTCCAGGCAGACCGTGGGATTCAGTCAGCTTGGACTTCATCTTAGGTCTACCTAAGACACAGAGAGGTTATGACTCAGTGATGGTAGTAGTGGAAAGATTCTCAAAAATGGTGCATTTCATCCCTTGCAGGAAAACCAGTGATGCCGCTCACGTGGCCCACTTGTTTTTCACAGAGATTGTCAGGTTACATGTGTTGCCTAAGTCTATTCTATCGAACAGGGATGTGAAGTTTACAGGACACTTTTGGCGTACCCTGTGGAAGAAAATGGATACACAGTTGAGTTATAGTTCTACTTATCATCCACAAACGGACGGACAAACCGAAGTTGTAAACAAGAGTTTAGGGAATCTGCTATGGAGTTTGGTTGGAGAGAATTCACGGATGTGGGATCGAGTGCTAGCACAGGCAGAGTTCGCTTATAACGATTCGCCTAACCACAGCACAGGCTTTAGCCCTTTTCAAATCATGTACGACATGCATCCTCGCGGAGTGCATGAACTGTGGGATCTTGGACTACAAGAAAGACGAAGCACAGATGGAGAAGATTTCGCTAACGCGATGAGGGATTTGCATGAACAGGTAAAAATCAAATGACAGGACAGCAATCTAAAGTACAAACAGCAAGCAGATTTGAAGAGAAGGGAAGTACAGTTTAATGTGGGAGACAAAGTCCTCGCGCATTGGCGCAAGGAATGCTTCCCTAAGGGTACGTACAATAAATTAAAATATAAGAAGGTAGGACCCTACAAAGTCCTTCGGAAATTTCCAGCAAATGCCTATGGGATACATTTTCCACCCGGAATAGGCATTTCGCCTATCTTTAATGTAGCATACCTATTTCCCTACATGGCTGACCCAGAGGAGAAGGAAGAAGATGGAACCACGCGGCCTACACGGAATACCCAAGATGGAGGAGAAGCTTGGATGAGACAGATGCCTTACGTTCAGCCTCCCAAGATCGAGCGCATTCTCAACACTCAGGTGGCCAAACAAACTCGGCAGAAGGAGTATTTGCAATACCCAGTCAAGTGGAAGAACCGTCCTATTAAGGACAATTTGTGGCTTGATGCCAAGCAGATTGAGCAGACAGGTTCTTCAGTTGAGGAGCTCATGGACCGGAGTCATGATTTTCTTTTGCTCGGGAGCCTGATGCAGGAGAATACAACTCAGGCACCATGACCTGGTGTTGGTCTTAGCCAGGTCAAAGAAAAGTTGAATTTACTTTTATTAGTCTTTATGTTGGTTGACAGAAAAGTAGGTAGGACTTTTACTTTTATTTTCCTTTACTTAGTTAAGGGTAGTTGAACAGTTAGGGTCATGTGTTTGTCTATTGTTAAGAGTCATGATTATCATTTTATTTTAAAAGGAAAAAGTCAAATGTATCAGAAGAGGAAATCTTGTCATACGATGGAACGAATGTCTAGTAACCAAATAACTGTAAAAGTCTGTAACTGAAAAGCAACTGTACAGTTTCATTAACTGGGACAGAGAAGCTATAAATGTAATAGGACAAAATCGTGGAGGGGTTCAGTTCAATACCTCTCGCACTCCAATAAAAACGTCAACAGAGAAATCAAAGTTCTGTCCATCTGTATGTCTACTGTAATTTATGTTTTCTATTTGATGATTATCTAAACATACGACTAATCATACACAAATTCTTGAAAATAAATTCTTTTTGTTTCCTGAGAGAAAGAACCAGTTCTCATAGTGAGACCGAGGAGCAAACACAGTACGAGGGTTTGTAATTCATTCGAAGCAAACAATGAATGTAATTCAAGTAAATCAAATATAATATTATTACATTTTCTAGAAGAATTTCTTTCCAATATTGCAAAGTCCAACGTATTATATTTACATAACAGAATTGTAAAACCAAAGCCGTGAGCGCTCAACCCATGAGCTATGAATCCTAGGTGAGGGTTTCAGCCATAACATTCATACACAGCATAGATACATAAACCCTGAATGATAAACCCTAGGTGAGGGTTTAGAAAGGAGTTTCAACTACAAACAGAAGATTGCAATTAATACACAGTGGGAGCCAGAGTTCCGACGCAACAGAGCATCACTCACAGTGAGCCATTGACCAGCACTCCAACTTGAAGACGAAGTAAAAAGACCAAAAACGAAGAACTAAAGGAAGTTAGAAGAGGCAGAGCCTACCAGACAAAACCGAGACGTGTATTACCAAACCCTTCAACAGCAAACCCTTGACACCTGCATAGCCAAGAATACACAGGTTTTAATCAACACATTACAATAGAAGTGGAAGTATAGAGCTGGGAAGGAAAACTACACCGTTGAAATTGCAAACAGATACCTGAGGGTTCGTAGTGAGGCCAGAGACAGGAATTCCATCAACAGCATCGATTGATTGTAGAGAACAAGGAGCAATCTAGGCCAAGAACTGTGGAAAGAGACCCACAAGTTGAAGCAGAGAAAGAGAAATTACCTGTGTGTTATGCCAGAGATAGAAGAAAGCCATCGAGCCGAACCTGGAAACGAGTAGACATTAAGTTGGCAACCAGAATGGAAAATATCAGTGCACGAGCTAACGAACAGTGACCTGTAGAACCCACGATAGAAGAAAACCAAAACCTGACAGAGGTTACTTACCCAGGCAACCACAGGATGAACCACAATCGTCTACGCACCAAGGATTAAAGACCAATATAGTCACAGCAATGAGCAACCAGAAGCGTACACAGGACTTGCAGCATAGCTGCCCACGAAACCTTGCAGAACACTGAGGAGTAAACCCTCGATAGACAATAGAAAATGACCGAAAAGGACAAAAAACAAAGGGAATGAGCATAGGGGCGAGCGGGAAATGCAAACCCCAAGGCAAGTACTCTCCATCATTACTTAATTGAATGCCACATACACCAAAATCCAAAATATCCGAATTTCTTTTCATACACATGTCATCACTACCAAATGATTTAATCAATCAAAAAAACATTACAAAATTCATTCCCCTACGATAGTTATAAAAGTGTTGGGTTGGTCCCATCACATGCCATGAGCAAAAGGGTTAATTTCTGAAATTTAATATGGGAAGTCCTAGGTTGAGGACTCTGACTTTCCCTCGAGGGAATTTTTTAAGGATGGAAATTTATTTTAAACTTTAGAAACATTGGTGAATCTCACTAGTACATGATACACAATCTCTAAAATGCTTGGTGACATTTTTGTAAAAATATTCGATTTTTTAATCATTTTTTTCCCCTTGGAAAAATTGTAATTTTCACTAATAAAAAGGAAAATTACATGTTGTTGATGCTATGTGCATATGCATGATTTAGTAGGTTGTGTGCCTGTCAAAAATTAAAATCAATATACGTTCTCCACACAGGGAGAGTTCGTTGAAAATATGTTGATTAAAAGAACTCAAAATTTTGTTACTCTACACAGAGACTATTCCTGTAACATGTATTGTTTATGTATAAGCAAGATAAATATAAACAAAAAATAACAAGTTGCATATCAAATGATAGCAGGCTCTTGTTGAGCCTATGTTGCATGGTCCATGTATGGGCAGTGGTAGTACTCGTAGTGTTCCCCTTCTCGCTGCTCCTGAATCATCCAGAGGTTGCGCGACCTGATCGCTGCCTCTTTGGAACGTTTATCAGCGAGTGTGTTATGTTCCCTGTAGATATGGTGACATGAAAAAATGTAAAAAAAAGTAATGTATCTATGCACCTCATCCAATATGTGTCACAATGTGTAAGCATGACATGTTGAATATTTGTTAATCTAGTTGCAAACAGTTTTTGAGTCACCAAACACTTGAAGATTTTGACAATTTTTTTCACTTGCAAATTGTATGAGGTTTTTTGTTGTTATGAGCTCTGCATAGTTGTTAGTGCCATCTCCAAGTCCCATTTGTATATGGTAATAATGGGAATCTGTTATATATAGTGCAGCCCCTCCACCACATCCTGTCTCTTGTGTCGATCCATCAAAAAGGTCCCAAGGCTGTGAGTGATCAATGGTCTCAAGGATGATGTTTCTAGGAGGAGAGTTAGCCTCGTCCTTAGGTATAATGCTATAGTCGGCAAGAATTTTGGCTATGATGGTTGGCCAATGAGGGGCAGAGTCCTGGAAGATAATACGGTTCCCACCTATCCAACTTTCCCAGTAGATAAGAAAGAGATGGGGGGGCGAGGGGGTCTTTCTAGCTTTCTGTGGAGATGCAGATGTCCACCAGTTAGCCCATACCTCCCTTGTGGTCTATTCCTGCCAGGTGGAGGTTAAGGGTATGTGTGAGAGAGTGGAGTTCTAGAGATCAATTGTGATGGGGCACGAGAGAAACAGGTGATCCATGGTTTCATTGTTGTCCTTACATAGGCAGCACCAGTAGGGTCCATATTGCCCTCTTTTGATTAGCTTGTCACCGGTTTGTACTCTATAATTTTTTAATCATTTTATATAGTCTCTATATAAATTTTAATGATTTTTAAGGTAAAACAATTCTATTCTATAGAATTTGGACAAAATAGTTTAAAAAAAATAGAAATTAATGTTTTTTTTGGAAAAGGCAAAGAAAAATAGTCCAATTGTGAATATCAGTCCCTAAAATTTTCCCTATTGTCCTTTTCTTGTAAAAAATGCAAATATAAAGAAAAGTGAACTCATTATGGAGTTGTCATTCACAAATATGGTTTGTATAGTCATGATAGGATCATCTAATTTATTTTTTTCTGCTCCAATTTCTCACTTTCTTACTTTGCTCAACTATGCAACACTAATCAATATAACAAGAATGACACCCCCAAATTTTCCAATAACTTAGTATTTAACAACTTATGATAATTGTCTAGGGTTAAGCTTAGATTTATTTCCTTCCTTAACTATCAATTAAGATTAGGATTTTAGACCCATTGTAATCTTCTTAAAAGTCCATAGATAAAACATGTGTGATTGTTGGGAAAAATCACATTTGCTAAAATATTTTTAAGGATTGAGACTCTTTTAGGTCTCTAACCCCTGCGTGAGATGTGAGATATGCTCTTCCTAGGTGTAGTTTGAAATCAATAAATGATCCAAGATAATTACGAATTAGTCTAGAAAATGACATTGCATCATTTATCAAATACATAAATATCAATAGTTCATCATTTAAACCTTACTTTGTTTTAAAGGTGGTCTTTTAGGTGGCTTCTTCTTTTACTCATACCTAGTGGTATCCCAAGTTGAGATCCAATTTTGGTAAAGTATTTAGCATGTTGTAGCTATTATATGATCTAAACTTAAACATGAATGCAAAAAATTACATATATAACCATAAATACATAAATGCATCAGAAATAAAATTTCACTTCATTAATATCAGAATACTAAAATATGCTTACAAATAGAATGGAAATAAAGTATCTCGAGTGATGGTAGCTTATCTCTGAGAAGATATGCGGCGGCTACATGCCTCCGAGCTGTGTTACAATGAGGCTACAAGGCCTATTTATTATTGAGAAACAATGAAAAACCTTAAACATCCAGAAACCTAACCCTAAGAGATGAAGCACCAAAACTGTGGGTCTCGTTTGGGTAAATTGGTACATCAATTTCTCGGGGTTGTAACTTTGGCATACGATCTTCATTTGGCTATCATAATACCTCATTTTGACGATCTCAAAGAGTAAGCCGAAAAAAATATTTAATGCATTTGGGACTTTTCCGATCTCTCCTTTTTCCCTAAAACCATCGTTTAGGGCCTCAAAATGGCTCCAAAAGTTCAAGACCAGAAAAACTACCAAAAATAGTAAATTGTGCTATAATTAAGGAAACTAAAAAACTGAAAGAGACAGTGTTGGGGGTCCAAGTGGAATAGGAGGGTGGCCACCAATATCCACCTAGATCAGTCCTCCCCCCTTAGGAAGAAATGGTCCCCATTGCATTGAGTGCCTCCATGAGACGGGGAAACTTTTGCTGAACTTGGTCCCCGGTGAGCCACTTGCCTTGGCACAGGAGATGGCTAGCTTTGACAACCCGATACAGTTGGATCTTCTGCTAGAGATTGTTCTTGATTTGTGTGACCATGATCCGATCATTGTGGCCTATTCCATGCAATCTATGTTTAGCTCTGTTGGCGTGAGTTGTTCTACAATGTCAAATGTGTCCAGCAATGGCGGAAAGTATGACCAAAGGCAGTTTACATTGAACACTAGGTGAAGATCAAGGAACAGTGGAATGTTGAGCTCGAAGGAATTGTCCCCTACAACCTTGATGATGGTGTATGACTCATATCGAAGTAGGTGAAGCTTTCAATAGGGTTCAGCGAGGCACTCCTTCTGCAAATGTAGCCAAACTTTGTCTCCCACCTGGAATTTGTGTGACACCTGATGCTTATCATGACGTTTCTTATACTTAGCATTGTCTCTATCCAATATATCATTGACCTAATAGAAAATGTGTTGAATGTGCTCAATGAATTTGTTAGCCCTGTCGGCTTCAACCTGGAAATGAGATGAATCTGCCTGAGTAGCAACAAATGGTATGGCCAGACCAATGGAACATAATGGTTGAGATCCCAACCCTACTTGAAATGGGCTTAGCCCGTTGAGATGTGGAGAGCTTTGTTGTAGCTATGTTATACACAGGGGAGGCTTTCATCCCATGTTCGTGGATGCTTCGAGTTGTACATGTGCAGAATTTGTATGATCATCCTATTGACAAATTTTGTTTGGCAATCAATTTGGGGATGGAAAGTCGTGGACTTAGTGAGTTTGGTATCCAACATAGACTAGAGACTTGACCAAAATTCATGTAGGAATCTTTTGTCTCGATCAAAGACAATGGACTGTGGGATCCCAAAGTGTACCCACAGTCACTCAAAGAAGAGCTTAACAGTTGCCTCTACTGTGATACTCTTCTTCCAGGCTGCCATAATGGCCATCTTAGAGAATTTGTCGATGACCACGAAAATGCAGTTGTTGTCATGCTTATTAGAAGGAAGGCCTGACATGTAATCCACGGAGATGGATTCCCAAGGTCGACTAGGAGTAGGCATAATAATATATAGGATTTGCTTCTTGATTGTTGGTTTGGTAGTGGCGCAAGCAGTGCAAAATTTAATGTACCTCCCAACATCCCAACGAAGGTTCAACCAATAAAAGTACTTCTGCAGTACTGCCACTGTTTTCTCTACTCTGAAATATCCAGTGACCCGATTGTAGTACACCTCCCAAATCATCTTGGCACGCTCACTGAAGGAACACAAATGTGTCCCAAGTGGCATAACAATGCATCCTGAAGGTGAAAATTTGGAACTTCTTACCTTCTAGGAGTGTCTAGTATGTGTTGTCGAATTCTGGATCACTCTCGTAAAGATGCAGCCACCACGAAGTCCCGTGCCCATAAGATTCAAGCACAGTGATTAGCGCCATGACTGGTGGTCAGTTGAGGTAGTCTGTAACATTATTGGTGCTACCCTTCTTGTATAATGTTCAAATGGAAATGTTTTAGGTATGTGGACCATTTATGATGGTGATTGTTCTGCAACTTGTCTTGTGTTTGTATGAACTGCAGGGGTTGGTGGTTTGTGTGGATGATTGTTTACTTCCCCATAATGTAATGCTTCTATTGACGACAGACCTGCACAATGGAATACATTCCTTTGTCGTAAGTGGGATACTTTCAGAATATTTCTGAAAGTGTCTCACTATGGTAAGCGACTAGATGCCCCTGTTGAGTAATAAATGCAACAATAGCATAGTCATAGGTGTCTGTCTCAATCTCAAATGGTTGTTGTAGGTATGGTAATGTGAGAACTGGTGCAAAGGAAAGGTGATGCTTCAACTCGGAAAACACTTTCTATTGGGTTTCAGACTAAAAAAGATTTTCTTTCACTCTACCCTTGGTGACTTGACTTAAAGGCCAGGTGATATGAGAGAACCCCAACACGAACCTGTAGTAGAAATTGGCAAGACCCAGAAAACTGCGAAGCTCTGCTAGAGTGGTTGGGGCTGGCCAATCTTGAATGAATTGTATTTTGGCTAGGTCCACTTGCACACATTTCTCATCAATGATGTACATGATATATTGAACCTGGATCATGCCAAAAGGGCATTTCTCCAAATTGGCACACAGATTGTGTTGTCACAGGGTTTGAAGGACTTGTCGAATATGGTGGAGGTGCTCTTCTCAACTCTCGCTGAATATCAAGATGTCATCTAAATACACCACCACAAATTCATTGGTGAAGGGTTGCAAGATGTTGTCCATCAATCCCATGAAGGTTGTGGGGGAATTTATGAACCCGAAAGGCATGACCAACCATTCGAAAAGGCCCTCCTTGCATTTAAAGGCAACCTTCCACACATCAGAGGGTTCGATAGGCACCTGATGATAACCAAACTTCGAGTTAATCTTGCTGAAATGTTTTTCCCCCTTGAGCTGGTGCAGAAAGTCATTTGTTGGATTGGGTACCTATTCCAAACAATGATCTTGCTAAACACCCGATAGTCAATACAGAGTCTCCAGGTCCCATCCGTCTTCTGTACCAATACAATCAGGCTCCCACAGGATCATGAGATTGGCCTGATGCGCCCTTTTTGCAACAACCCTTATATTTGCTTCTTGATTTCATCATTCTCCATAATATAGTGTCGATATATTGGTCCATTCGGTAGCAGCGCGCCCGAGGTCAAATCGATGGAGTGCTTGACCTAACAATGCCTAGGTACCCCTGTAGGTGAGGCAAAATGTCCCTATACTCCTCCATGACCTTGTCCATATATTGTTGTTGTGGAAAGGAGCCCTATCTAGAAGTTGTGGCCTCAACCTTCTTCTTGCCCTAAGGGCAAAACATAAGGAAAACAAAATTCCTAGTCTGGGAAATGATCTTACTGCATTTCTTTGCAGTGATCAAATAGATGGCAATAGGCAGGGCTACCTCCATTATCCTATACAACTTATTTCCAAAAGAAATAATCATTGAGCGAGGTCTAGACTCATATGCAACATGATGCTTCCACAAGTATGTTTTTCCCAATAATACATCACAAAATTCAAGAGGAGAAACATCACACAATACCTCATTCGTGAAGGGATTGATGTTATAGGGAAGGCAATACTACTGGATTACGTAGAGATCTCATCCTTAGTGAATCCACCCAATGGTTTACTGTAATGCCCCACTTAAATCTTATCTTGCAAATTTTGTTAATGTTTACATTATTTGAAAATATTGAGAAATATTGGTCTAATATAAAATTCATGATTTCTATTATTCAAATTCACTTACCTTCTCAAATTGAATCTTAGGTAGGATATGGTCTCCTTCCATTATTTCAAATAATATATGTATTCATCTCACATTCCCCAATGTACCCTCACATTTACTAGGGGGAAGACATGGTCCTCTCCATTCAATTACATCTCACATTCCCCAATGTACGCTCACATTTACTTGGGAGAAGACATGGTCCTCTCCAACTCATTACCAATATATATATTCATCTCACATTCCCCAATGTACCCTCACATTTACTAGGGAGAAGACATGGTCCTCTCCATTTAATTACATCTCACATTCCCCAATGTACCCTCACATTTACAAGGGAGAAGACATGGTCCTCTCCATTTAATTACATCTCACATTCCCCAATGTACCCTCACATTTACTTGGGAGAAGACATAGTCATATCCATTTAATTATCAATATATATATATTCATCTCACATTCCCAAATGTACTTTCAGATTTACTTTGGAGAAGACATGGTCCTCTCCCATTAATTTCCCAATTTTATATTCATGTCACATTTCCAAATGTATTTCCAGCTTTACTTGGGAGAAGAGAAGTGAACTGTAAGGATGGATGAGAAGTTAATGACATTAATGAGAGGTGTTTGAGATGGAGAAGAGAGGGAGGGTATAAAAAGGGAAGTGGAAAGGAAGAAAAGGGGATGTTGGGTCTTGCTTATGATTGTGGGGTTGGTTGTGATTTTAGGACTTGTTGTGATTTTGGAGACCTTAGGAACCTGTGGAGGTTTCTTGGGTTGTTGAAAGGAGGGAAATATTGTTCATCTTGGTCTGGATCATTCATCTTGGACACACACACTACATCTGGTTGGACTTGGACTTAGAGGGCTAAGGAACCTATGGAGGTTTCCTAGGCTAGGAATTATTTCCTAGTTGGCTGGGACATAAATCCAGTTGGGTCCGTCAAGAGGAGCATTCAGCAGGAGCAGCAGGACAAAGGCATCTCCATCTGCGACCGGTACAGGTATTCCTCCATAGATTACTCATGTAAATTTTATTAGAATGAAATATTCACCATAAGTTATAAGGATTAGAATGTAAATGGTAAATTTTATTTGTTTAAAAGTCTTGTAAGTAAGTAAACTATTACCTCTTATTGCATTTAAAGTCTTTAGAAATAGATCTGTTAGTAGACCCTAGAATAGGGTTCTTACACATGGTATCAGAGCTTTGGTTCAAAATCTGGACCCAAAACCCACTAAACCCAAATTACGCTATAAGAGCTTGTAACCCTCGTAAGGAGTCATAATCCTAATATATGGATTCTTCAAATTTTCCATCCAAAGCCCACCTTGAACTCACATTGAAATTGTGAGAGACTTGAAACAAATACAGTTTTGGACGAGTTTTCTACCTGCCTGGAGTTAGAAAGTCATTCACAATGATTATTCAGGAACACCATTTACTTGTGACCCACGTCGGGCCAGCAAAATCTAATCCATCCAAAAGGTATTGAAAGGCACACTACGCTGATGAAAACTGCTAAGATAGAACAGATAGTAGCAGTGTTAGTTTACACAAGAAGAATTAAATTGTAGAGCAGAGCTATGTCTTCGAGGGAATGGTTATGGCCATGCAGGCCCGGGTTCAATCCCAGTTAAGGCTTGGGGTGCAAGACTTGCCATCCATCCATTCATATACAACATTATCCATCACCCACTTTTCCCTTCCTTACTCTCACAAGAAAGTGCCTATACACTCCATGGATATTATAAATGGCAAGGGAAATACAAGGAAAACATCAGATGGTAGGCTTGCTAGCTCTATGCTTCTTAGCAAGGTTGTAGCAGTGGAGTCGCAGACTCAAGTTGAAGGCATCTGCATTGTTGAATATGTCACTCAAGTATTCATTCTTCAATACATTTGGGCTACTTTGCCATTATTCTAATATACAAGTGGAGTTTCTGAATGAGTTTTTGAATGCTGCATTATTTCTTTAGGAATAGACTAGTATATGGCCTCTTATTTATGGAAAATATTGTGAAGTCTTAAATTATGGACTAATGCCAACTACCTTCAAATTTGTAGCCAATAAGAGCATTTTTCACCTTTGTATTTTTTTTTCAGTTGTAACCAATAGTCTAAGTAGGTGAGTCATCATTTCCATCACATAGTTAGTGTTTAGGCTAAAATATATCCCTACTAACTATCAACGGGGTGTTGGTTCATTGGTGAAGTTAATAGATTGCTCAGTTGTTTACCAGGGCTCCACTCTCGCTATGGTCTGCCCGTCTGAAGGGCATGAATTTTGAATGAGGCTGGGTGAAAATCCCTGGAGATTTTGACATACTACATATCTCTGAGGGTGGATACCTGGCACGTAACCAAAAAAAAAAAAAGTTAGCTCTTTGTGATGCAGCCCTTTATAGCATGTTTTTTTTATCACCTACTCCCACTTCTGTCTCTCTTTATATGAAATACAACTTACCAATTAAACTGTGTAAGTATTAATAAGTTAATTTTGCAAAAGGATCAAACCATTTAGCTAGAGGTGGGCAAGTGAAGCTCAAGGATAGTTGTAGGGCATATGAATTCCTTATTTTGATATAACGAGTCCTAACAATTTTCCCTCCTTCACGCCAAAGATGGATTTCTTAGGATTTAGCAAAATGCTAAACACTTTATAATGCAAACAAGACTAGTAGCCTTAAGTTTGGAATCCACAATTAGATAATTGAGGTAAATTAGGATGATCCCAATTGAATAACACAAGGAAATGTAGAAGTGCCCTATCTATTGAATGATGTTGTTAAATTTTACATTTATATACTTGTACAGGGCAAATAATACGGTTTCCTTGGCCTTTGCCTGAGCCCGGGCTTTCTCTCTCTAATATTGATAACTCGAGCTCGAAAAAGACAGGATGCCTGGTAAGCTTATGTTAGGAAAGTGAGAACCTGATTGCGTTGCAAAGTGCTTAGGATGAGATCAGAACTATTTGCAATGGAAGGGAGGATTCCTATAACAAGACCTGTTGGAGCAAACCCCCATCCAACATAGTTATTTTCCCCGAACATTCCCCTAATAGTCCCCTTTGGCAAGGGACACAACTACAACAACATTTGAAGAGCCTTCAAGAAAATATTGAACTTTTGAAGGCCTTAACAAATGAATTGAATGTGATTGCTTTAGTCAAAGAACCAGGAGAGGTTGTCAGGCATAACTCAGAGAATCCAGAATCTGTCTCAGAATCAACTCCAGTTCTCGATGGGGTCTTACCTGACAAAAAAAAAAAAAATTACAGTGAACTGGGGAAAAGATCAGAAATTTGTGTTGCAGGGCCTAGTTGAACTGATTGGAACGAAAAATATAGATTTGAACACACACCAGTCTATGGCCTTGGAGGCTGGAAAGACTGTGCAATCAATTTTACAGAATCTACTGGCTCCATTTGATACTTTGATCCATCAAACAAGTCAATGGGAAGAGAGAGCAACAATGGCACGCATAGCAAACAAACAACTCAAAGTTAAGCGCAACCGACGATGGAGGAAGAAACGATGACAACTTGCTGCTGAAACACGTCGCAAGGAACAAGAAATGTATGAATTCACTGATTGGGAGGTTGATGAGTGGAGTGCAAGAGAGATTGCAAAAGATATAGCGAGGCGAAAGGTAAGAGTCACTGTTTAAGGATGAAGTCCCTACTTCTTTATTAAAAAACAATCTGCCCAAGGGGAAACCCAGCCGATGCTTTCCCTTATTTTGAAGATGGTATTAGGGGTAAACTAGATTCTTTAGGGCTCAAGGTCAAGTCAACAATCAGCAATTGGCTCATGAAGAGATCAAGCATGTCATGAAGTGAGTTTTGAACCTGGGCGGGGCAGGACAACAACTTACCCCTTAACTTTCCTCTCAGCTAATTGAGTTGCACCCAACTAATTAAGTTACACTCAATTGACATAGGCATGAAGTCATGGTCAAACTTTAATGACAAAATTTTTGCTGTGAAAGTTTATTTCATGTAATGATATATATAGATAATTCTTGTTAGATTTGAGGTGTGGATATCATTAAGAGAAGATTTGGTCCCATTTTTTTTTTTGATTTATTTATTTCTCAAATTTTCATATGAATACAATTTATAGAAATGCCATAACACATTACCATTTAGCTGGCATCAAAATATAACAAGCACTGACTCCTAGCCTTCTATAATGATCAAATTCTCATCAACAGCTACCTGATTAAGATCAGGTAGTTCAGCTGGGGCAGATTGGGCCAAGTTTACAGAATATATTTTGTGTTCGCTGCCTTGCACGTCTCCCTGATGCACTGCTTGGAGCTGCTGCGCTCGAGACTAGAGACTCTGCATGTCAATACTCATATTTTGCATTTGCACTCTCTGTGCAGAGAGAATGTTTGTTATAACGACCTCCACATGCATCCTTTGTGCTTTTGAAGTGCCATGTTCACGGCATACAAACAGTCTCATAATAATTTTTTTTAAATTGAAATTCATCTTCATATTTTTAAGGTAGCATTGCTTCCTGCAGGGTTCCATTGACCCTCAAAGTTCCAGGATGGAGTTAGAAGGATTGATTTGCCAACTTGTCTGCCACTGTGTTCAGGTCTCTTAAAACATGTTTGATTTGACTGTGAGGAATCCAAGTGAGTGATCTCAAAATTCTCGTGTAAAAATGGCAAAGTGTGGAGTCAAATGAAAGGTTCCCAAAGGAAGATGACAGATGGAGTTATTAGAATCACCTATCATAATTAGAGATCTAATTGGTAAAGATCGAGCCAAAGCGATGCCTTGGAAGAGAGCATGTCAGCCCGGTTGTTAGAGGCTATTCCTGGGCTCCATGAGTATTCCTGTGTTATTTGTCCTTACAGGCCAAAGAGAACCTTCCCACACCTGCCACTCCTTCGGGTCCCTAATTAGCAGAGTAAAGCTAATGAATATTTGTTAAGGGGTTATCAGAAAAGTCTAGTTTTGACGTCCATAAGTTGCTATCTTTTTTAAGCTTTAGCTTTTTAGTATACAAGATGATGCATAATAGAAACTAGATTACTATAATTTTTATTAGGTAAAATCATCTTGTTTGCCTCGTTTACCTTTCTTAGAACATGTCATTTTAGCAGGTGCTTTGAGTAAGGTGGTCCTCCTTCTTTCAGCTTCCAAGTTTCCAACATTGAAGCACTTTTTTTAGGACACTTTTTACATCTATACATGTGTTTTTGTGGACTAATATATACCCAACAACATTGTTAGGAAATGTCAAACACCAGTTCAGAGAAAAAAAAAAAGCATTAAAAAAGTTCATTAAGTGGTTTCCCAAATGCCCAAAGCTTTAGTTGGAGTGGCTAGAGCTGTTTGGAGTTTTCACAGGAATTGTCACTTGGTTTTACTACTATTATTATCCCTTCTATTTTTGTGGGAGAGATGGCTAAATGCACCTTGCTTAAACATTACCAGAACAAATTTTGAATGAATTGATTTGGTAAGATGACAACTAGTCTTTAATGTTCAATCTAGTTACACAGGACAACTTCCATGCTTAGCTTACTATTTTTTTTTAAATAAGTCTGATTCTGGATAAAATGATCAAGTCTCTTCTTTCCTCAGTTGTCACTATGCTTTCATTGAGTAGAAAAATTACAATCATTTTATGGAAAAAGTGAGTGGCATGGTGACACCCTTGGTCTCATAACAAGTTGCAATGCATCCCAAGGGGAACACAACAAAAGTTAAATTTTTAGTATAAATTCCCACATGGAAGATTAGTAAGTGTAACCAACATAAGAAAAATGAGAACCAACATAGGCTTGATCATATTCAGCAGCAAACTGATTGCCTTGTAGGGGGTATTGTTTCTCCTTGAAACCCCATTTGGTGTTGGGTTGGGGCTCTGATTTATGGGTAGCTTCCACGCATGTCCCTTATATTTACCTCCCCATATTGTAATTTGTTTCACAAGTGGTAGCATCTCTCTTTAATGGTCGTGAATACTCTTTTCTGTGGTGCCCTTTACACCTCACTCTCCTTGCTTCCTACATCCTAAATTGGATACACATGATTTACCGATGATGGTATTTAATTCAGTTGGACCTTGGTGACTATATAAATCTACATAGAACAATTTCCTTGTGGCCAACTAGTGTCCTCAGATGCTCCAATTCACTGCTAACTTTATCATGCTTCTGGATCAGCTGTACGGATGAACTGGCCCCTGCTTTGCATACTCTATGCAATATAACACTGCTAAGCCAAATGGAACTTGTCTGCACACATCTGTTGGCATTATTATGCTGCCACACGGATGTTATGCATGTTGATGTTAGGATGTCGTTCTTATTGATATGCACAACTTTGAAGGGACACAAATAAATATTTCTTATTTGTGAGTTGAATTGCCACATTTCATGTGACATAAGATGAGATCTACCTTGCTCAGCAATATATCTAGTCTACTAACTTGGTATTAGCTTAAGAAAAATGGGGAGATTGTGTCAGATTTCACACACACAAGCACAAGCTAGAAAAAGAGAGGAATTTCCAATTAATTCCCTAAATTTGCATTGCATAACAATATGGATTTAATCATACAAAATTTGTTTTAAAGTTTTTCACCAATCGTACAGATATGTTGTTAGCCTAAAAGAGACAATCTCCAATTTGTTTTTTGATCCGGATTTAAACAGGAACGCAATAGATTACAGAGATAACCATAAATACAGAGATGTGATAACCATAAGTAAAGAGATGCAGCGGAAATAATACTTCATTTCATTAATGGAAAATACCAAAATATGCTTACAACCAAAATTGGAAATAAACCAGCTAGGGTGATGGTAGCTTATCTCTGAGAAGAGATGTGCGGCTA
>APFE030355188.1:44337-72479 GCA_000404065.3 Pinus taeda | reverse complement strand
TCCTAAAAAACGTCATTTAGGGCCTCAAAACGGCTCCGGAAGTTCAGGACCCGAAAAAACTGCTAAAAATAGTAAATTGTGCTACAATTACGGAAACTGAAAAACTGAAAGAGACAGTTTCGGGGGTCCAAATGAGATAGGTGGGTGGCCACTAACATCCACCTGGATCATTTTTTGACCCTAAATTTGTGTTTATCTTTTCATTCCAAGCACACTTCTATATTTATCCTTAATCTAAAAGGAATTGTTTGCCTTATTATTATGGTCATCAAAGAAGCATCTTATTTCATTGTATGGGGCTATTGGTCTTGCTTTGTTGTCTTGGCAAAAGTGTTTTTTTTTCCCTGAAGAATCTTTTTACTCCCAGATGGTTTAATCATATGTGAAAGGTAATAAGGGTCTTGACTTGCAAACATTCAAGTCTATCTATTTTTCTCAAGGGATAGTTTATTTTCAAGGGTCAATTTGGGAGTCTTTGTTTCGGTGTCAATCCTTTAACTCGAGGCAATTTGAAGAAGATCCCATTTTTGTCAAAATTATCTTGGTTGTTTGATGCTGAGGAGATGGTGAGCCCGAGACTAAATCCAATTAGAATCTAGTTCCAACTAAAGTCTTGATGGAAGAGATTGTGATCAACGACAACAAAGTGAGTTCTAAGCCAAGCTACTGCACAATATGATGACCATGTTCCAATAATTAACTGGAGAATATATATCCAAAATGTGGCCAAACATAATTAACATATGACTGAAATATGGTCGAATATGATCAAATATTCCTAAAATATGGCAGAAACATTCCTAAAATATGGTTGAGATACGACTGGAGTATAGCATTGTATGTATGGTCAAATATGATTGTATCCGTATACGAGTCATGTCTTTCAAGTGGAAATATTACTGTATGTTGTAAGTATGGTTTTGACATCTCTTGTTTCTTATTGTGTTGCTCTCTTTATCTATTTGTTCACTGCTCTTTCTGATTGTGTGCTCTTATCACATTGAGGTCATATAACTTGCATTTAACTGTCTTTCAAAATTTTACCGCTTAAGGATTCAATATGCTCTATGCCTATACTTTTGATGATGCTAATTGCCATATTGCTTAGAAACTTTAGTTGGACCTTCTTTGACTCCTAGCTAGTTGTGTCACATGAACTTCTATTTTTTTTTCATCCTCAAGGATATCATAAGTAGAAACAAAAGGAAAAACGATTGCCTTTATAGAGCACTTATCTCACATTTTAAGTGAGAGACATACTTCTCAGCTCATCAATTACAATTACACTGGATACCCACATGCTCTAAAATCACAAATATATGGGAGGAAAAGTTTGGCTACATTGAGATAGATAAAGGTTGAAAAACCAGAAGTACTAAAAGTCCAAATCGGTCTGTGACAACAATCTTCAACTCTAGGAATTGACCATTGTATATCTGCATAAAACGATACCATATCTTCAATGCCTACTTCTAAAAGATACTCTTTGTGATAGCTAGGCTTGCCTTATCAGATAGAAGGAGACCGTTAATTGCTCAATAACAACAACTTTCCCTTGCAAAGTGGGTTTTCCATTTAACTTCTACGTAATATGATAACTTCTACATTTACGATAGAACCGCGACAATTGTTTCCTAAGTAGGAACAAATTGAAGGGCATGTCCTGAATGTTCATGATTCAATGTTTTAGGTACTTAAGTATAAGTGTTAATTTTAGATAACAATGGTATTTTCTATGCTTGACAACAATTTACTTCAATTTTCCTACTAGCACCTTCTAGTGGAATTGATAGTGCACTAATCCATTGCTTGCCATTATTTTGGTTTTGTACCACCTTATAGCATATCCGGGTTCAAATGCTATTTTCCATGATGAACAGTTGAATCTATTTCAACTCTAATTGTTATTGAGGGGTTCCACAAGGATGTCAGATGAACATTTATGATGCCCATTTAACGTAGATAGCCACCTATGTTAAGGTTCTATTTTGCACTTCCATGTTGTTATTTATGAACATTATATACATTTGGTTGGACATGTGAAAATCAATTGATGGATTTGGTATTGATGATGGAAATATTGGATGTATGACCAAATGTATGACTTACTTGGTTACAATTTATCTAGTGCATGACTTGTCAGAGTTATTGTTGCATCATATAGGCTTATATAGATATGATTTATCTAATAAATGACTTAGTGAAATTATGATTTATCTAATGTAAGATTTATTTCCAGTATAAACAACAAAAATTGACACGTGGACATTGGGCTTAATAAACATGATGTTTAAGATCATGTATCTATATCTATTTTGTGGTTATATATATATGCATGGATGAGAACTAAACTACAGATTAGAAAGAACCGAATGATAACCAAGATCTACTATTCCATTGGGGAAGGTCGAGACGACCAATGAGGAAACGTATGATGTACATTGTCCTATTACATTTGGTATCTATATGATATGCACTCTTATGACACGAGTAAAATGAAAATGACAAGTGGCAAGATGACCTGACTGGATTATTCGATGAGAAGTCCAACCAGCTTTGTAGTGTGTTCCGTATTAGGGTGTGGACCCTAGGGGTGGAGACATTTCCCACCGTGTATCCTCAAAAACCTGGAATCATGGGAGGGCAGTGGTGGACACGCTCCCCTAGACATGTGATGACGATTACCAGTTGCCTGTTGGGGAAGTTAGGTCGATGTATTCGACGCTTCCACCCTGTTGGTTTTATCAGTGGTTAGTATGGTCGTTGCCACTGATAAAGCAGCAGAGGACGAGTAGGGTGGAAACAGAAGTAGGTCAGGATGGATAGGAGGATATAGATCAGTTGAAGACTCCTGATGGGAAGTAATGCCATTGTCTGACTTATCAAATTTTATTGCTCTAACTCTCTCTGCTTTGCTATGCTTTCGAGCTCCTTGTATCTTTTCATTCTAACTTCGAGACGAAGTTCTCTAAAGGAGGGGTGTATGTAATGCCCTACTTAAATCTTATCCTGCAAATTTTATTAATGTTTACATTATCTGGAAATATTGAGAAATATTGGTCTAATATAAAATTCATGATTTATATTATTCAAATTCACAACTTACCTTTTCAAATTGAATCTTAGGTAGGATATTCTCTCCTTCCATTATTTCAAATAGTATATGTATTCATCTCACATTCCCCAATGTACCCTCACATTTACTAGGGGGAAGACATGGTCCTCTCCATTTAATTACATCTCACATTCCCCAATGTACCATCACATTTACTTGGGAGAAGACATGGTCCTCTCCAACTCATTATCAATATATATATTCATCTCAATTTCCCCAATGTCCCCTCACATTTACTAGGGAGAAGACATGGTCCTCTCCATTTAATTACATCTCACATTCCCCAATGTACCCTCACATTTACTTGGGAGAAGACATAGTCTTCTCCCTTTAATTATCAATATATATATTCATCTCACATTCCCAAATGTACTTTCAGATTTACTTGGGAGAAGACATGGTCCTCTCCCATTAATTTCCCAATTTTATATTCATGTCACACTTCCAAATGTACTCCCAGCTTTACTTGGGAGAAGAGAAGTCAACTGTAAGGATGGATGAGAAGTTAATGACATTAATGAGAGGTGGTTGAGATGGAGAAGAGAGGGAGGGTGTAAAAAGGGAAGGGGGAAGGGAGAAAAGGGGATGTTGGGTCTTGCTTATGATTGTGGGGTTGGTTGTGATTTTAGGATTTGTTGTGATTTTGGAGACCTTAAGAATTTGTGGAGGTTTATTGGGTTGTTGAGAGGAGTGAAATATTGTTCATCTTGGTCTGGATCATTCTTCTTGGACACACACACAACATCTGGTTGGACTTGGGCTCGGAGGGCTAGGGAACCTGTGGAGGTTTCCTAGGCTAGGAATTATTTCCTAGTTGGCTGGGAGGTAAATCCAGTTGGGTCCGTCAAGAGGAGCATTCAGCAGGAGCAAAAGGACAAAGACATCTCCACTAGCCACCTATATAGGTATTCCTCCATAGATTACTCATGTAAATTTTATTAGAATGAAATATTCACCATAAGTTATAAGGATTAGAATGTAAATGGTAAATTTTATTTGTTTAAAAGTATTATAAGTAAGTAAATTATTGCCTCTTATTGCATTTAAATTCTTCAGAAATAGATCTGTTAGCAGACCCTAGGATAGGGCTCTTACATTTATGGTTGCGGATGTGTTGTCATCCGTAGGCCCAGTTGTTTCCTGATCTCTACTGAAATGAGGTTATTTTGGCTACCGTTGTCAATAATGAACTACAATGGAGAATCTTTCACCCACATATGTGAGTGGAATAGGCGTTCCCCCTCCTCTAGATCTTCAGGCTCATTCTTATGGATGTTGGTAGTGGCCACGGTGGCACTGAGCTTTGCGTCAATGATCTTCTTCCATTTATCATTCCCCTTGTCAGGTTCTAACTCAGAGTTAGAACATGCGTCTAATTCAGAAGCCTTTAGCTCGGCCACTAGTGACTACTTGGCCTAACACTCACTTGTGTTGTGAGTGGAACTCTTATGGAACTCACACCATTTTCCCATGTCCTTCTTTGTCTTTGTGGTGTTGTTCTTTGTTTGCAGCTTCGGCAGGTTGTCCTAGGCCACCTCGCCTTGGCTTTGGCCTTTACTCTCTAGTTTGGGGGCGCCTTTTCCTTGCTTTTGGATTCCCAAATTCAAAGTCTCACTTATTCTGTTTAAACTTCTGCTCAATCTTAACAGTGTATCGGTATGTCGTTCCAAGTGAGGAGATGTCTAGGAACTCAATATCATCTTTGATGTATTTGTGTAGACAACTGCAGTACTTGAGAACCAAATGCTGCTCAAAATATTTGATACCCAACTTAGTGTGGAGGGAATGGAAAATATTTGTGAACTTCAACACATCTTGGTCCTAATCTAGGTGGATAATGTTAGCCACCCACCTATTCCACCTAGACCCCCTAGTTAGTTTCATTTGTTTCCTTGTTCATTTCAGCATTTACTATTTTTAGCAGTTTTTCGGGTCCTGAACTTCTGGAGCAGCTTTGACCCCCTAAAAGGCAATTGTTTAGGGTCTGCGGCAGGCCCATAGCCTTAGGCAAGGACCTACAATGAAACTTGTAGTGCTCGGCTTGACATTTCCAACAAGGCATCGTACGTGCCAAACGGAGATAATATGACCAAGTTACGACCTCGAGAAGTTTGCCACCCAACTAACCCCAACGAGGCCCACAAGTTCTTGGTGTTACATCTCTTGGGGTTAGGGTTTTGGTTGTTTAAGGTTTTCTCATGTTTTCCAATAATAAATAGGCCCTTGAGCCTCATTGTAACATAATTCAGAGGCATGCAGCTGCCACATCTCTTCTCAAAGATAAGGTACCATTGCCCGATCTATCTTATTTCCATTCTATTTGTAAGAAAAGTTCAATATTTTTCTATTAATGAAATGAAGTGTTTTTTTGTCGCATTTCTGTGTTTATGATTATATTTGTAAGTTTTTGTGTTCTTGTTTAAGTTCGGATCAGTGGTATCAGAGCAGTCTGCTCTTTCTATGCTTTTCTTTGCATGTCCCCAATGAGGCCAGGGTATAAGGAGTTAGGGCTTGACCTAGTTGAACCATTGCAAGATCAGCCTCGCAAAACCCGACAACCTCCCATGGCAGAAGAAACAAAAGATAAGGGGGAAGGAGATCCTTTCAAAATGTTGCTCGAGGAAACCCTCGAGTGAGAGAGGGACACGATGTTGGATACCTTTGCCCAGATCCTTCGACGGATACCCACATGTGATGCATCTTCATCCAGCAACAACTCTGGAGGCACCACTCCTTTTAAGGTACAAGTTAACTTTGATATTCCCATATTCAAAGGCCTGATAGATGCAGACACCATAGATAAATGGTTAAATCTGTTGGAAGGATATTTTTCAATTCATGACTTTTCCAATCGGGAAAAGATCATTTTTTCACTTCTCAAAATCGCCCCACACGTTAAGGACTGATGGGAAACCTACTTTGAACAAACAGATGAGAGTGAACCCTCGTTGTTTTCAGCTGCACCCACTTGGAATTATTTTCGAGACACTATCAAGGAACAATATTACCCTGTCAGGAGCTATGAAGACAAATACATAAAGTGGACCACGATACGGCAGGGAAGGGACCAAGAGGTTCCAGAGATCACAAATATTTTCCATACCCTTCGCACGAAGCTGGGTATCAAGGATACTAAGCGACATTTGGTGCTCAAGTATTGCCACTGTCTAGATAAGTACATCCAGGACGAGATGGAGTTCCTCAACATTTCCTCACTCGGCTCGACGTATCGTTCCGTTGTCAAGATTGAGCAGAAGTTTAAACAGAAGAAGCGAGACTTTGGATCTGCAAATCCAAAGCAAGGAAAATGCACCCCAAACCATAGAACAAAGGACCAAGCCAAGGCAAAGCTACCTAGCACAGCCCGCTAAAGTCACAAGCCAAGAACAACACCACAAAGATTAAGGACATAGGAAAATGGTGGGAGTTTCATAAGAGCTCCACTCACAATACAAGTGAGTGTCAGGCCAAGCAGTCACTGGTGGTTGAGCTAAAGGCTTTTGAATCAGATGCAGGCTCTGAATCTAAATCAAAACCTGATAAGGGAACTTACAAAGGGAAGCAAATCATTGATGCACAGCCCAGTGCCACCATGGCCACCACCAAGATCTAGAAGATTGAGTGTGAAGATCCAGAGGAGGGGGAACGCCTCTTCCACTCATAGATGTGGGTGAAGAGTTCTTCATTGCAGTTCATTGTTGACAACAGGAGCCAAAAGAACCTCATTTCAGCAGAGGTCATGAAGTGGTTGGGCCTAAAGACTACAAAACATCCACAGCCGTACACCATCAGGTGGCTTCACCAAGGAAAAGAACTTTGCGTCAGCCAGCAGTGCTGCCTTCCCTACAACATGAAGCCCTTCATGGATGAGGTATTGTGTGATGTTGCTCCTCTTGAATTTTGTGATGTATTGTTAGGACAACCATACTTGTGGAAGTGACATGTTGTATATGAGTCTAGACCTCAACCTATGATTATTACTTTGGCTAATAAGTTGTATAGGATACCGTAGGTAGCCTTGCCTACCGCCATCTCTTTGATCACCGCAAAGCAACGTAGTAAGATAATTTCTCAGACCAAGAAATTTGTTTTCCTTATGATTTGCCCCCAGAGAAAGAAGAAGGTTGTGGTGGCGGCTTCCCGGAAGGGCTCAACAACAACAGATGGAAAAGGTCATGGAGGAGTACATGGATATTTTCGCCTCACCCACAGGGGTACCTCTACGCTATCGGGTCAAGCACTCCATCGATCTGAGCCCAGGTGCGCCCCTGCCCAATGGACCGGTCTATCAACACTTTGCTATGGAGAATGATGAGATCAAGAGGCATATTTAGGAATTATTGCAGAAAGGGCACATCAGTCCAAGCTCATAACCTTGTGGGAGCCTAATTGTGTTGGCACAAAAGAAGTATGGTACTTGGAGGCTCTGTATTACCTATCAAATGCTGAACAAGATCATTGTCCGGAATAGGTACCCAATCCCAGGAATTGATGACCTTCTGGACCAACTCAAAGGGACCAAATATTTCAGCAAGATTGACTTGAAGTCAGGTTATCACTAGGTGGCTATCGAACCCTCCGATGTGTGGAAGACTGCCTTCAAATCCAAGGAGGGCATTTTCGAATGGTTAGTCATGTAGCTTGGATTGATGAACACCATTGCAACCTTCATGAGACTAATGGATGAAATCTTGCAACCATTCACCAATGCATTCATGGTGGTGTATTTGGATGACATCTTGATCTTCAGCCAAAGTTGGGAAGAGCACCTCCACCATATTCGATAGGTCCTTCAAACCCTGCGACAACACAAGTTGTGTGCTAACTTGGAGAAATGCACCTTTACCCTGATCCAGGTTCAATATCTAGGATACATAATTGATGACCAGGGTGTACATGTGGACACATCCAAGATACAAGTCATTCAAGATTGGCTAGCCGCAACTACTCTAGCAGAGCTCCATAGTTTTTTGGGTCTTGGAAATTTCTACTGTAGGTTTGTGTTGGGGTTCTCTCATATCACTTGGCCTTTGAGTCAAGTCACCAAGGGTGGAGTGAAAGGAATTCTTTTTTGATAAAAAACCCAATAAAGAGAATTCTTTGAGTTGAAGAATCACCTATGTTCTCCACCAGTGCTAACATTACCAGACTTGCAACAACCATTTGAGATTGAGACAGATGCCTTCGACTATGCTATTGGTGTGGTTCTTACTCAACATGGGCATCCAGTGGCTTACCAGAGTGAGACACTTTCAAACATAGTTCGAAAGTAACCCATTTACGACAAAGAAATGTATTCCATTGTGCAACCATACCGTCAATGGAAGCATTAAATTATGGGGAAGGAAACGGTCATCCACACAGACCACCGACCTCTACAGTTCATACAGACACAAGGGAAGTTGCAGAACAATCGCCATCAGAAATGGTCCACCTATCTGCAATAGTTCCATTTGAACATTAAGTATAAGAAGGGAAACACCAATAACATCGTTGATTGCCTCAACCAGCCACCAGTCATGGCAGTAATCATCGTTCTCGACTCCTATGGGCACAAGACATTGGGGTGGCCTCATCTTTACAAGAGCGATCCAAAATTCGGCAGCATATTCCAAACACTCCTGGAAGGGAAGCAAGTTCCAAATTTTCACCTTCAGGATGCACTATTATGCCACCTGGGACACATCTGTGTTCCTTCAAGTGAGCATGGCAAGATGATTTGGGAGGTGCACTACAGTTGGGCCGCTTGACATTTCAGAGTAGAGAAAACAATGGCGGTATTGCAAAAGTATTTTTATTGGCCGAAACATTGTTAGGATGTTGGGAAGTACATTAGATCCTGCACCACCTGCGCCATTGCCAAACCAACCATCATGAAGCAAGGCCTGTATACTCCTCTACCTACTCCTATCTGAACTTGGGAATCTATCTCTATGGATTACATGTCATACCTTCCTTCTGCTAAGCACAACAATGATTGCGTTTTCGTGGTCGTCGACAAATTGTCTAAGATGACCATCATGGCGGCCTACAAGAAGAGTATCACAACAGAGGCCACTGCTAAGCTCTTCTTTGAGCGAGTGCGGGTACTCTTTTGGATCCCACAGTCCAATGTCTCAGATCAGGACAACAAATTCCTGAGTGCATTTGGGTCAAATCTCTGGTCGATGATAGATACAAAACTTACTAATTCCATGACTTTCCATCCCCAAACTAATGGCCAAACAGAAGTTGACAACGGGATGATTGTACACATTTTGCGCATGTACAACTTGAAGCATCCAGACACGTGGGATGAAAGTCTCCCCTATGTCCAACACAACTACAACAGACCTCTCCACGGCTAACCAAGCCATAGCCCCTTTCAGGTAGGGCTAGGCTTTCATTCATTATGCCCCATTGATGTGGCCATACCATTTGTAGCCACTCAAGTAGATTCGACTCATGTTCAGTCTGAAGTTGAAAGGGCTAATAGCTTCTTTGAGTGCATTCAACACATCTGCCAATAGTACCATGATATATTGGACAGAGCCAATGCTAAGTACAAGCAACACCATGATCAACATCGAGTGTCGTACAAGTTCCAGGTGGGTGGCAATGTTTGGCTATATTTGCAGGAGTGCCTTGCTAGACCCCACCGCAAGCTTCACCCACTCTGATATGGGCCATGCACCATCACCAAGGCTATCGGTGCCAATTCCTTCGAGCTCAACATCCCACCGTTCCTTGGTCTGCACCCATTGTTCAATGTAGATTGCCTTCGGCCATACTTTCCACCATTGTTGGACACATTTGACATTGCAGAAGAACATTTCCTCACCTCATGGAGGCTCTGAATGCAATGGGGGAGGAATGATCCAAGTGGATATTTGTGGCCACCCGCCTATTCCACATAGACCCCCCAATCAATTTCATCTGTTTCCTTGTTCATTTCAGCATTTATTATTTTTAGCATTTTTTCAGGTCCTGAACTTCCAAAGCAGTTTTGAGCCCCTAAACGACATTTTTTTGGGGTCCATAGTAGGCCCTTCACCATAAGTAGGGGCTTGCAGTGAAACATATAGTACTCGGCGCAACCTTTCCAACAAGGTATCGTATGCGGCAAATAGAGATAATATGACCAAGTTACGACCTTGGAAAGTTGGCTACCCAACTAACCCCAACGGAGCCCAAAAACTCTTGGTGTTACATCTCTTGGGATTAGGGTTTTTGTTGTTTAGGGTTTTCTCATGTTTTCCAATAATAAATAGGCCCTTGAACCTCATTGTAACACAGTTCAGAGGCATGTAGCTACCACATCTCTTCTTAGAGATAAGATACCATCATCCGAGTTATCTTATTTCCATTTTGTTTGTAAGCGTAGTTCAATATTTTTCTATTAATGAAATGAAGTGTTTTTATGCTGCATCTATGTGTTTATGATTATATCTGTGAGTCGTTTTGTTCCTATTTAAGTTCGAATCAGGTCCCCTCCCTTCTGTAGCGTGGTCTACTTTATGTATTTATCTTCATAGCTCTCGACAATGTAATATTGTTCCTTGATGGCATCTCAGAAAGAATCCCAAGTGGGTGTGGCTGAAAATAGTGAGGATTCCCTCTCGTCCTTTTGTTTAGAGTAGGTTCCCCCCCAATCAGTTTCATCTGTTTCCTTGTTCATTTCAGCATTTATTATTTTTAGCAGTTTTTCGGGTCCTGAACTTCCAAAGTAGTTTTGAACCCCTAAACGACATTTTTCTGGGGTCCATAGCAGGCCCTTCACCATAAGGAGGGGATTGCAGTGAAACATACAGTACTCGGTGCGACCTTTCCAACAAGGTATCGTATGTGGCAAACAGAGATAATATGACCAAGTTATGACCCCGGAAAGTTGGCTGCCCAACTAACCCCAACGGAGCCCAAAAACTCTTGGTGTTGCATCTCTTGGGATTAGGGTTTTAGTTGTTTAGGGTTTTCTCATGTTTTCCAATAATAAATAGGCCCATGAGCCTCATTGTAACACAGTTCAAAGGCATGTATTTGCCACATCTCTTCTTAGAGATAAGCTACCATCATCTGAGTTATCTTATTTCCATTATGTTTGTAAGCATAGTTCAATATTTTTCTATTAATGAAATGAAGTGTTTGTTTGCTGCATCTCTATGTTTATGATTATGTCTATAAGTCGTTGCGTTCCTGTTTAAGTTCGGATCAGGGCCCCTCCCTTCTATAGCGTGGTCTACTTTATGTATTTATCTTCATAGCTCTCGACAGGGTAATATTGTCCCTTGATGGCATCTCAGAAAGAATCCCAAGTGGGTGCGGCTGAAAATAGTGAGGATTCCCTCTCTTCCTTTTGTTTAGAGTAGGCTTCCCACTAGTCCTTGACATGTGGGGTAGCTTTGAGAAGAGAAAAAGTAATATTTTCCTGATTGGAAAAGTAATGAACTGAAAAATATCCTTCGAACAGATTCAACCATTTATCTACGATGTCTGCATCTATTTGGCCCTCAAATATGGGAATAGTGAAATTTAACTTGTACCTTAAAAGGAGTGATGCCTCCAGAGTAGCTGTTGGATGAAATGTTTAGGAAATATGTTGGAATGACTTCCATGAAGTTGCTCTTAAAAATCATTTTCATTTAACTCATTGGCTGACTATGCATGTGTTTCTAACATGATGAAAGTAATCAAAGTTGCACCACTTGAAGTTGCAATTGTAGTAGTTTCATACATTGTAAAAATGGAGATTTTTTCTATATATGGTTGAACACCATAAATTATATTCTTTATATAATAAGTTTCTTGACGAAGATATGCAATTTAATGTATATTATTTTAGACTAAAAGTCCTATTCGTTTCTCAAGATCATGTATTTATCTAATAGAATAGAATTTTATGTTAACTCTCAAAGTAGTTGATTAATTCCTTACTATTCCTCTCTTCCATTTTGATTCCCATGAGAATTTCATTTGATGGAGGATAGATTACAACAATACTTCGCTACATCCTATTCCAAAAGCCACAACCAATGATGTTGGGAAGCTAGGTAAAGGATATGTGTATGTGAACAAATTATTTCAACTAATTTCCACTGGATCATAATCCTTAACAAGAATGAAAATCTACATTAATCCTTAACACGAACAAAAATCTACATTAGCTAAAAGAGGCATTGTGTAGTTGGGGTACTTTAAGGAAAATGAGTATGTTAACAATAAAGGGTCATTAGTACTTTCACCCTTGTTTACAATTGTGTTATTAGGTGTCATCACACGAAGATTTGTTGGAACCTTTTAATTAATGCATAGGTGACTCGCCTATGCTCAACTACACATAGCTTCATGATAACCAATTCTTACATTAAATGTATTAATATGATATTTGGACACATTGCCATCGTAATTGAGAGATACATCTCGTTTCCTAAGGTGATGTATTATGTATATGGAGTTAAAGTTGATATTATTTGAACTTATGAATGATGGATTGCAATATTCTTTATTAAATGCCATTCTATCTAAAGGAGTTGTGTAGGTGAACAAATTCTCTAAACAAATTTCCACAAAGTCATATTTCTAAACAAAAGATAATCTATAAGAAAATAATATTGAAGTTTCATAAAAGATTTTATTTGGTATTTTTATTTTTATCCATTTTATTGCATACTATTCATAATTTACGCTAAGGCGTTTTCACTGCGGGATCCGGGTGGACAAATACTGTTCATCCCGACCAATAGAATGTTTTCATTTTCATCGTCCTCCTTGCAATTAAAATTTGACACTTGGCTTAAAATTTGACGTTTACCTTCGGGCTTTGTGATCGTTTGCCTCCGTTTTCACTACGGGGTTACTGGATAATGAAGATGCCAAGCGGAAGTGGATACGATCGCTGCGGAATTTTAATAGTAAAGTGAACCACTGACAGGACGGTGACAACACATATGATGAGCATGTGTTTTGTCAAGTTGAAGGAAGGCGACTTTTCGTTTTTTCTGGATACTTGTATTTTTGTTTTAATATTGAAAATCTGGTTAGAAGTTTTACATCGTCAAGTTTTGCAATATTTGAATAGATAAACCAATTTATCCACGTTATAATAATAATTATAAAAGAAGAGAAGAGAAGAGAAGGTAAGGTTATATTTTAATATAATAAAATTTTAATTTTATGGAGCATAATCATGTATATATTATTTATGGATTGAAATTATATTTTATTAGTAGGTATTAATTGTGGACATTAAAGGTTAAATGTTTTGGTTTTGGTAAACATTTTTATAAATTATTTCGATTCAAATTAGTCTTATTGTTTTAAATTTTGGATTTACTAACAAAACCTACCAAATTTTCAAGGTTTTTCTTGCATATTTTCTTTCTACCTATTTCATTTGCTTGCATATACTAACATCTACACTTGCTTTTATTTATTCAAAGTTTTGTTTTCTTGCATTTATGAATAATACCTGCATTACTCAATATGAAGATATAACACCAAGTACCAAGGATCAAAATTAATTTAATACATGTTTGATTCCTTACTATTAGTAATTGGACATTGAATAAGTATTGTTTAATTTAAACATTTATTTTTGCTAACAAAAGAGAATGTTGTCCTAATCATTAGACCAACAATTTTGTTGGAATATATATATATATTATATAATTGGACATTGATATGATATTCATAAAATAATACTGTATTTTGATTGTCTTTATAAAACTCATGGAAAATGTTTAATTAGTTAGACTAGCTATATCACAAGAAATAATCACAAATTCCTTAAATCTATAGAATGACATTCAAAATGAAAAAGTATATGATTTTATTGAATTCCCTTTCTATATATACTTCAATATTTGTGAGCCATTGTTACTTATGCTCATTTAAACATAGAGTGAGTGGAACGTCAATTCCATGACGTGAGTTAGTGGAACTTCAATTCCATGTCTGCTTTACAGTTGCCCATCTTTTGAGGTTCAGCTGCTAAGGCATGCACAGCATCTTGTCTTTTTTGCACAGAATTTTAGCTTTTCCATTTTGGATGTGGAGGCTACGTGTCAAAGTTTCATTAGATGGAAGAAATTAAAGTGATAACTTTATGTTATAACAAGTGTAATGGGGATGGAGGACTCTGGCGAACTTATTTCCACTTCCATAAAAACATAACATAAATGTATGTCTTTACACCCCTCTTTACGTCAACATTCGATGGATGCATGGTCAAGAACATGCCATGACGTAAGGAGGAATCTCTGAACTGTAAAAAATAGACATTTATATTTCTATGGAAGTGAAAATAGCGTGTTGCCAAAGACTCCCCTGGAAGATGACTTCAGAACTTTAAATGCCTGAGTTAATGGAACGTCAATTCCATGTCTGCTTTACAGTTGGCCATCAAGGAGGTTCAGCTACTCACGCATGCACAGCATCTTGTCTTTTTTGCAGGATGCATCTCGTAACTCGTTCATACCATACACCTCTGGAAATGTGAAAGGACGGGATAAGAATTTTACCGTTTGAATGGAGTTACGTGTCAAATTTCTATTAGATGGAAGAAAGTAAACTGAAAATTCACTGTTGGAAAAAACCACGAAATTTAAACCATGGTTGACCCCAAACGCAAAGCGAGCAAAGTCTGCTTTGCTCAGCCATGCACAGCGTCTTGTCTTTTTTGCACAGAATTTTAGCTTTTCCATTTTGAATGTGGAGGGTACGTGTCAAAGTTTCATTAGATGGAAGAAAGTAAAGTGAAAAAACCATGAAAGTTAAAACATTGTGGACCCCACACGCAAAGCGAAAGAAAGATTCGTTGGAGGTCATTAACCGTGTTGACCACGCACGCAAGAGATGAAACTCCACGTGATCCATCGGTGCTACATCCAGAACACTGTATACGAGAGACTGAATGTCAGAATTTTTTTAATGCCCATGTGACTGAATGTCAGAATTTTAAAATACCTGTCGGCTATCGAGTGTAGAAGAGTCCAACCCTGCATGTCAAGTGTAGCAGAACGGTGTCCGACAGTTTGTAACACAGACTAAAATATAAATGTTTTTTTAAGCGGGAAAGAAATGGAGTCCATCTTACTATAAATATTATATATTGAAATTGCTCATATATATATTAATTTATATTCACAGGAAAGGACTAATTCCCTTGTACTTCTACACTGCCATCTTTAGCCATGATCTCCTCATTGTCATTATATCTTAGCTTGCTAGTGTCTCCCTGCAAAAGATTTTGGGTGATCTTATACTCATCCTAGATCAATGTACACCCAAAATTAGCAGTTTTCTCAATTTCATTAACTTTAACATCATTGGTTCATAAGGTGTTTTGTACAAGTTGGTGGCCAAGTGACATGTTCTCGTTCTCACAATCCCAATTGTCACTGTCTCATCCAAGGACAAATATTATAGTTGTTAAAAAATGTAGTTTTTTGAAAATTTGTTTACAATGTTTTTATTACCTAAAATTATTATTATTAGTATTTGTTAAGCTCGTCACTTTAATATTTAAACCAATTTTATTGGGTTGTTTTATGATTTTGATATTTATTTTGGGTTGTGATAGGAATCTAATTTATTAAATGGTTTATGAATTTATTGATTAATTCTCATTTTTTAAAATTATGGAATAAAAGTATTTTAAATTAGAAAATATAGAATAAAAATTCGAATGGAATGAAGATTTTTACTAAAAGAATATTGACCTTTATAGTGTAAATGAATTGTTAAATAAAAAGAGAAACAAAAAGAATCATCCATTTGGAAATGGAGGTTTTAAACAAAGGGAGAAAAAGGGGAAATATAAAGTCACATTTTGATTTATAGATTGCCATGTAGTTCATAATAATAGCTCTTACATGTTTTTGTATATTCTTTTTTATATATAGTGTTTTATCTATGATTAAGTTTTGATATTATTATCTTACAACATAAAACACTGAAATAAAATGAAGTAAAATCAAAATATCACACCATCCATGCCATGAGAAAAAGAGTTACTCTCTGAAATTCAATATGGGAAGTCCTAAGTTGAAGACTATGACTTTCCCTCTATGGAAAGTTTTAAGGATGGAAATTTATCGTAAAGTTTAGAAACTTTGGTGAATCTCACTAGTACATGATACACAATCTCTAAAATGTTTGGTGATATTTTTGTAAAAATATTCAAATTTTTAATTATTTTATATAGTCTCTATATAGAATATCAATGAATTTTAAGGTAAAACAATTCTATACTATAGAATTTGGGCAAAATAGTTTTTCAAAAAATAGAAATTAATGTTTCTTTTTTGAAAAAGCAGAGAAAAATCGTCCAATTGTGAATATCAGCTCCTAAAATTTTCCCAATTGCCCTTTTCTTCTAAAAAATGCAAATATAAAGAAAAGAAAACTCATTATGGAGTTGCCATTGACAATTATGGTTTGTATAGTCATGATAGGATCATCTATTTTTTTTTGTTTTTAATTTTTTTTTCTTGCTCCAATTTCTCACTTCTTTACTTTGCTTAACTATGGAACACTAATCAATATAACAAGAATGACACCCCCAACTTTTCCAACAACCTAGTATTTAACAACCTATGATAGTTGTCTAGGGTTAAAGCTTAGAGTTCTTTCCTACCTTAACTATCAATTAAGATTAGGATTTTAGACCCTTTGTAATCTTCTTAAAAGTCCATACATAAGCCACGTGTGATTGTTGGGAAAGATCACATTTGCTAAAAGATTTTTAAGGATCGCAGCTCTTTTAGGGTCTCTAACCCCTGCATGAGATGTGAGATATGCTCTTCCTAAGTGTAGTTTGAAATCAATATATGATCCAAGATAATTACAAATTAGTCTATAAAATGACATTGCATCATTTATCAAATACTTAAATATCAATAGTGCATTATTTAAACAATACTTTATCTTAAAGGTGGTCTTTTAGGTGGCTTCTTCTTTTACTCATACCTAGCGGTATCCCAAGTTGAGATCCAATTTGGTAAAGTATTTAGCATGATGTAGTCATTCTATGATTCGAACCTAAACATAAACGAACCAAATTACAGATATAACCATAAATACTGAAATGCAACAAAAATAACACTTCATTTCATTAATATCAAAATACTGAAATATGCTTACAAACAACATGGAAATAAACTAGCTTGGGAAATGGTAGCTTATCTCTTAGAAGAGATGTGGCGGTTACATGCCTTTGAACTATGTTACAATGAAGCTCCAAGGCCTATTTATTATTGAGAAGTAATAGAAAACCCTAAACATCCAGAAATCTAACCCTAGGAGATGAAGCGCCAAAACTGTGGACCCTGTTTGGGTAAATTGGTACATCAATTTCTCGGGGTTGTAACTTTGATGTACGATCTTCGTTTAGCTATCATAATACCTAGTTTTGAAGATCCTAAAGAGTAATCTGAAAACAATCATGTCAAAATAGTTGGGACTTTTTTGGTCTCTCTGTTTTCCCTAAAAATTTCATTTAGGGCCTCAAAACGGCTCTGGAAGTTCAGGACCCGAATAACTGCCAAAAATAGTAAACTATGCTACAATTAAGGAAACTAAAAGAGATAGTGTTGAGGGTCCAAGTGGAATAGGAGGGTGGCCACCAATATCCACCTGGATCAATCCTCCCCCTTAGGAAGCAATGGTCCCCATTGCTTCAGTGCCTCCATGAGATGGGGAAACTTCTGCTGAACTTGGTCCCTAGTGAGCCACTTGCCTTGGCACAGGAGTTGGCCATATTTGACAACTCGATACAGTTGGATCTTCTACTGGCGATTTTTCTTGATCTGTGTGTCTATGATCCAATCAATTGTGGCCTATTCCATGCAGTCTAGGTTTAGCTCTGTTGGCGTGAGTTGTTCTACAATGTCGAATGTGTCTAGCAATGGTGGAAAGGATGGCTAAAGGATGTCTACATTGAACAATGGGTGCAGACTAAGGAATCAACGCATAGTGAACAACGCCATGACTAATGGTCAGCTAAGGAAGTCTGAAACATTATTGGTGCTACTCTTCTTGTACTTAATGTTCAAATGGAATTGTTTCAGGTATGTGGACCATTTCTAATGTTGATTGTTCAGCAACTTCCCCTTTGTGTTTGTATTAACTACAGGGGTGGGTGGTCTGTGTGGATGACTATTTACTTCCCCATAATGTAATGCTTCCATTAACGACAGACATTCACAATGGAATACATTTCTTTGTAATAAGTGGGATACGTTTGGGCCGTGTCTGAAAGTGTCTCACTATGGTAAGCCACTGGATGTCCCGGTTGAGTAAGAAATGCACCAATATCATAGTCGGAGGCGTCTTTCTCAATATCAAATGGTTGTTGTAGGTCTGGTAATTGAGCACTAGTGCAAAGAAGTGGCAATGCTTCAACTCGGAAAACGCCTTTTGTTTGGTTTCGAACTAATTTTTTTTTTCTTTCACTATTCCCTTAGTGACTTGACTTAAAGGTTAGGTGATATGAGAGAACCCCAACACAAACCTGTGGTAGAAATTGGCAAGACCCAAAAATTTATGAAGATCTGTTAGAGTGGTTGGGGCTGGCCAATCCTGAATGACTTGTATCTTGGTTGGGTCCACATGCACATATTTATCATCAACGATGTGTTATATAGGTAAATCCTCTATGCATATAGAGACGATCCGTCTAGCCCAATGAGTGGGTCTAGCAACAAATGACATAATCTACAAGACACTTTCCTCAGTTACAATCAAAATGAGAGAAGAGGAAGGATACCTACCTCGTTCTAATGCTAAAATGAACTCCTTTGTTGAAGATCTTGATCGCTTGCTCCGCAGGCTCAATCCTTACTGCTCACAGTGTTTGAATACTTGCACAAGAGGCCAAAGACACAACAAAGCATAAAAGTGCAACAAGCATAATCGAATGTAATCCACTTAAAAAATCAAGGAGCATTAAGATAAATGAAGCATTGACATAGGAATTTTTGGAAAGTGAAATAGTATTTTTATATATTAATAAACAAAAGAGGAATCATACAACCTAGGCCCTGATGTTAGTAGCCCTCCTTAAGTGAATGTCCAAGTCCAAGCTCAAGCTCTCCAATAACTCATTCTCCAAGCCAAAATGAATAGCATGTAGGCACTATATCAGCATAAGGATGCAAATAATCAGAGACCAACCATTAGGGTATGTAAGAGGATGAATATATAGGCAGGGTGAGGGAGTTAGGATCTCATCAAAGATAGGGGAAGGTCCTCATCTCAAGGAGGAAGCTCATAGGGATAATATCAAAGGGAGAATTCGACCACATCCACAACGAACAACCTCCAACTTGTCATTTTGGAAGCCTCTAGATCATGAAGCTTCTTGTCCTCTTTGGGAAAACTTTCCTTGTAGGGATCAACGTGAGTATCCAGGTAAAAACCACGCTGGCAGTGCAAGACTAATATGGTGCAACCTGCCATAAGCACAAGTAGGTAGTGTCATAGTCGCATTGACCCAGAAATTAGGGTTTTGAGCTCTTTCCTCAGGGAAGGATCAAGGCATGCTTTCATTAGTTCTTCAAGGAGGATATGCACTACATATCAGGATGGGTACACTGCATAATTGTCAAGTTTTGGGTACTCTAGGGTATGACATAGGGAAGTGCAGGAGGTGTGACAAAATAATGTGTAACATATTCCCCTTAAAGTATGAAGGCAGAATAGGGAGTGACGGATGATATGCTTTATGAGCTATTGCAAGGACAAGAACAAACACTGCCATGAGACCTGTAGATCAAGGATGCAAATACATATACATATCTGATATCTCTGTCATATATATAAACACATGAATCCATGATATGGACACAGTGATCCGGATAGAAAGGACCATGTGAAAAGACCCATGGTATCAACTCAACCATCCGAATGAAAAGGATTGTTTGGAAATCTAAAATCCATGGCATGGATGCAACCACCCGATATAGAAGGATCATCATCATCATAGATATAAGGTCCCACAGTATGGTTGCAACCATCCATATAGAGGAAACATGTATACAATCATGAATAATACATAACTCCACGCCACTTGAGTTATATCAGAAAAAACTCAGGGTCTTGCGCTCCATCCCAACCTGATCAAAGTACAAATTATAACATGCAATTGGATGTGTCGAAGTCGAACATGCTAGAAAACCACCTGATTACTGGCCAATGATGTGAACTGTTAACAAGCACAAGAGAAACCACCAATAATGACGATGGCCCTCAAGGTATGACAGTACAATCCGTGAATGTGAAAATGAAGTTGAAGTCGAACACTCATGGAATCATCTGATCGAAGGCCGATGATTAAAACTTGTTGTCGAATTTGAAGAACTTGCCATTAAGGCATGCAAGCTCTAAGGTACCGAAAGGGGGTTTCTAAGTCAGCTTCCTGGATAATTTGCTGAAGTCAACAGGAAGTGACCCATTAAAGGAGGGCCATAATGAGTCCCTCATCATCAACATGAAACAAGGAATAAAGTGGAATAAATTAGTACGATCCTGGACTGTGTCAAAAGGTTAGACAATGTATAAGTAATAAACTACAGATAGGACTTCTCTTGAACATATTGACAACACGACTCTGGAGTTTGGTAGCATTTGACTCAACATAGGACCAAGGGTCATGATGATGAAATGGAATAGTCTAATGACAGGCAAAATGGATCACCCAAACTTGGAATGACAAGTGACTGAGTGAGGATATCCCAAACCCAACACGAGAAACAAATGATGTCATGTTCAAGAGCGACATGTTGCCTATACAAGAGATGTTTCATTTTCATTTTCCCCACTATTTCTAGTGAGTACCCCAATTATTTTTAATCACAAGCTTGAAGCGGATAGCATATGCTTATCATATAAGTTCATTCTTTGAATGAATCCATCCTAGTAAGTTTTATGAGCCCTGGGAAGGAGAAACTCGATCTCGGCATGGTGACAAGTCTTTCGTCATTTAATTTTTACGAGTTCGATGGAAGAGTAAATCAGTGCCTTTTTCATATTTAGAGAGTTCGAAAAAGAGATGAAAAAAGAAAATTCCATCAGGTCCCTTTTCGTAATATGTCTCTCGAACCCGAAAAGGTAGAAATCAATATTCGAGAGAACCTCTTGACCGTGTCGACCAAGTTGTTCCTTTTTTGTAAATAGTTAATCACAGCCCAAAAAAGGGGTAAATGTATATTGAGATGACGTCAATTCATTTAATTTAATGAGTTCAAAAAGACAAGTACTCGACGATCTTTTCATCTTTCGATAGTCATAAAAGAGCTTAAAGATGACTCCATGGGGGTTCCTCTTTCGTTTATTTTTAACAAGTCCGAAAAAGAGATAAAACAAAAACTCATTGCATTGGTCAAAAAATGATCATTGTTATGACTAAAAGATCTTGTAACTGCACAAAGACAACCACACATCACCGATATCAAGAAAAATAATAAAATATTGGTAAAAATATGTTTAAAAACTTATAAATAGACAAAAAGTAAAAAACATTTTACCATTTCACTTGGAGTAACTCGAAGAGTGCATTTACCCCATTTTCCTTGATTCTTTAGGCAAGCAGTGTGGCAGATCTGGGGAACCATTTCACGAGCTGTCAGTTGCAGGTAAGAGCTCTTCCCTTTCTCTTGCTTTTCGTTCCATTTTCATTCCATTTCAGAGAATTTTTTACTGCTTAAGGGGAGGATTTTCATTTTTATAATCTGGGGTGATCAACGTGAGTCTGATCATCAGATTCACGCTGATCACCCCTTAGCCCAAAAGGCCCTCGTGCTACCAATGCGAGAATAATTTGAACATTCGCGTTGGGTGTAGAGTCTCAAATAAAATGAGAAATCCTTTTTATTAACTGATTCTTTTGTAATTTTGATCCATTGAAAGCCTTCCTAATATCGTTTATGGGTTATTTGCAGGAAATTTCGATAGATAAGGCCATTGAATGGAAAGAGAGAGGCCACAAGGTAGAAGACCACCAAGCTGCCCAAAGCGATGAATGTGTTTTTTCTTTTAGGGATTTCATATTACTGAAGTTCTTTCAAACCCTGGGACTCAGATCTCAGAATGAGCTACTAGAATATCTCATTGGATTATGGGATGTTGGTCGCAAGATATTCATCATTGGAGATCAAGAACTGGAACTAGACGTAGCTAACATCTACTTCATCACTGGATTGTCCAAAAGAGGGGAGAGGGTCCAACTCTTTGGAGCTTGTACTAGAGAAGAGAGAACCAATATCCTGATCAGAATGCATTTCCCAGGTGTAGAAACAACCGTGAGTGGGACGGTTAAGATAGCAACCATCGACAACCTCCCCTTAAGGATGATTCTACATACCATGGCCCATATAGTTGGGGTTCAGGAATTGCATGAGGTAACTAAATGAAAATTCCAATACGCAGTGGATTGCCTTGCTCCAATATTATTTAACTTGTGCGAAGGATTGTTGGTCAACATGAAAAAACAACTAAACAAGTGTAAAATAGGGCACTTGAAGCACTTCGAGTTCAGATTGATTTAGTCACATTCTTTTTGGAGTGTGTGCCCCTATTTCGATACCAATGGGTAGAGGTGGATGATCCAACTCCATGAGATCCAAGGTTTCTCAGATGGAGTGAGATCATGCCTCGAGGGGGAGGAGGTCAATGGATGCATTTCCCTCCACCATTCTTTGGTTGGCTACAACAAAAGCTGATCATAGTGGATGACTATGCCTATGCGGGCACAAAGTTCAGAGGAGACCCAAATCTTCCCCTAACACCTGGTGCACAGTGGACCGATGCAGGTGAAACTTGTTTTATGGAAATTTTCAAGTTTTATGATATTTTTTTAAGTCTATTTGAGAGTTTACTTATGATAATTTTGCAAATGTCTGACCAAAAATACATCCCATAATCTCCCAAATAGCATGGTGAGTAGCATGCCCAACAAAGGAAGAAGCTCCATACGAGGAAGGAGTAGATCCTATAGTAGAGATGGTGTGAAACCTGGAAGTGATTACTCGGGGGATTCCAGAGTATGCGACTATAGATGATGTGTCGTTGTGGTACCAGAGACATACAGTAGGAGTATCCACGAGACTGCATCGGTTGTTAGGCCGAGTGATTAGAGCTGTCTCATGTTATCATGAGCATCATGTGGGCGAATAACCTATTCCTAGTCATGTTTATCTGCACTGTTGTAGGATTTCAAATCCATGTGTCTCAGAACACTATTTTTTTTAAATATTGATATAACAAACTTTGACAGACTCGATATGCATGTTTCTATTGTCTACTTATGTGTTCATATATCATGATGATGTGTTTGATTTTTTACAAGTTACGCAAATTTCTATCTAAAACGTAATTTTCTAATGCATCTGTTAATGTATTCAAATTTCGTGGAATGTGTTGATATGTAATGTAATCAAAGTTTCTTTCCAGTAATTGAACACGTAGATACAAGCACAAAATTGGTTGATCTCTTACTAAATAATGACCATTTAATTGTAGCACAATGAGTTGTGAATCTAACTTAACAACCAAGTTTTAGATTCCGAGAGAAACTGCTTCTGATAATAGTTCAATAACTGCATTGTACTTGGCAATATTACTAGTTGCTTGTCCCAGGCAAATACCTTGTAAATTGATCAACTTGCCATTAGGGATGAAGAGTGCCCAAGCTGCGGAAGATAAGTTCTGTATGGTACAAAAAGCACCATCAGCAAAACCAACATAATGGTTCAATGACATCCGCAAACAAAGTGAAACACAATGTAATCAAAGGAAACATGTATGCAAAGCAAACAATCACACCAAAAAATCAAAATGCACACTAATGTACAAAGTTAATTACACTGGACTCATGCATAATAATTTTTTAGATAAAGCAAGCTGCGGGGCTGTGCTAATGCATTACCTTCATAGTCAACCAACTCATAGGCGTCTTTTTGGAAAACATGTTTAACAATGTATGACCCATGGCACATCGGTTCGAACTTTCTAGCTCCCAACTTATCGTTGGCTTGGTCAAACAACAAGACCAAGTCACCTTCATCGAAAACTCGTGGAGAAACAGTTTGATCATAATGAGATTTAACTGGTTTTTTCTGTGCTTCGATAACCATCACAATAATACAATGGGTTTCATCAAGGCTCTCAAGATAAATTAAATGTTCCTCTTCAGGTGATGTATCGGGGAGTAGTTCGATAGCTATTTTTAACAAAGGAATCTCACACTCAATAGGGAGTTTATCCTCTAAAGCCTATATCAACGGGAATGGAGTGAAACCAGTGGTTGTCTCAGGTGTGGTTCGGTAATCCCAAAGAGTAGAAAACAACATGAGATGCCAATCCTTTTTATGATTTCCAATGGTACGTTGAAGCATAGTAATTAAGACTTTATTAATTGCTTCAACTTGTCTATTGGCCTGTAGGTAGTAAGGAGTTGAGTGGCATGACGAAGACCCAAACGAGAAGTAACTTATGCCATCATGTACTAACGAAAATCTAATCTGTGATCAGTGACAATGGCTTGAGGGACACTAAAACGGGCTATTACATGGTTAAAGAGGAATTGAGCAACATTTGTACCATCAACATTATATGTGGGCATCACCTCGGCCCATTTAGTAAAATAGTTGATGATGACGATAATATAGCCATGCCCCCTAGCTGAGCGAGGGTTACAAGTCATGCAATCAATGCCCCATTTATCAAGTGGACCAATGGTAACAACTGGGTCTAAGGTTGTTGGCGAGGCACACTGTTTAGGGTTATATATCTAACATTCATGGCACTTTTGAATTGCCAAAATGAAATCTTTAAATATAGAAGGCCAGAAATAACTGGCGCGAATGATCTTCTAAGCAGTGGCATAGCCTGGCATGTGACCACCACATGACCCAGAGTGAAAGCCATTTAGGACTCTTTCAACCTCTTCAAGTGTTAAACATCTATGAAGAACAGAATCAACATCGGCTCGGTACAGCGTATCACCAATAATCCGATAAGGTTGAGACTGATGCCAGATGCAACATTGGTTAGATCGAGACAACTCAGATAAGAAAGTATGGGTCTAAAGATAAACAATTATATCTATGTACCATGAGTCGAGAGTACTGATAAGAAACAATGTTTCATCAAGAATCTTCTTAGTAAAATCAGTGGAGGTGTTTGCATAAGGAAGGTCGCAGATCAATTCGACAAAAACTAGTGATTTCTTTGATTTGGCAGTAATAAACTCCAAATCAAAATCCTGCAGGATAACGATCCATTTAGAATATTTTTTCCCAAGCAACTGATGAGTCAGAATAAAAGTCATGGGGTTACAGTAAAAAATCATTGTGGTCTTCTGTAGAAGAATATAATAGAGAAATCATTGGACAACATGGACTACTGCCAAGGCAAGCTTCTCAACATGAGCATATCGAGTTTCTGTGTCAATAATATTTCAACTCAAATAATAAACCACGTGTTCATTTCCATTGTCATCATCCTGAACTAGTACCATCACAATGGTACTGTCAGTCGCGGCCAAGTATAAGAAATAATCATGGTGGTAGTCGGTGGGATGTAATAAATGATAAATAATGAGTGTTTTCTTTAGAGCATTAAAATATTGTTGGGAAATTTCATCCAAAATGAATGGAATCGCCTTCTTAAGTAAGTGAGTAAATCCCTTGGTAAGCTCAGCATAATTAGGGACAAATTGATGAAGAAATTGGCCTTCCCTTGCAAACTTTGTAATTGGTGCAGGGATGGAGGAGGGGGTAGATTTACAATAGCCTCTACTTTCAGAGGATCTATTTGAATTCCTTCTTTGGATACAACAAAACCCAAGAGCGGACCAGATTTGACGCAGAAGACACATTTGTGCAGATTGAGACAAATATTATAATGTCGAAAACGTAGAAATATTGGTCGAAGGTGGTCCAGATGGTCACGACGCTTAGCAGAATGAGCCGGTAAGTCATCTAAATAAGGTTGAACAATGTGTTTAATATCATGAAAGGCATATGACATCACTCTTTGGAAGGTAGCACCATCATTTTTGAGATCGAAAGGGAGCTTATTATAAGCAAAATTCCACCATGGATAGATGAAAGCAGTTTTGTGTTGATCAGCAGGTAATATGTTAATCTGGTTATAATTAGAAAAACCATCCATAAAAGAAAAGATCTCACTCCCAGCACACTCATCAATGATATAATTCTATGATAATGTTATTTTAGATGTTTTGGTAATTTGCATGATTAATGTATAGATTAAGTTATAGGCAAGAATTCTCTTGCCATGTAATGTTAAATTAATATTAAATTTAGCGGCATTTATTCATTTCATATAATATTATGTATGGTTTGATTATATAGTATTTTATATTTTTATATGATTTCTATGATTAATGTTATAGATGTTGAAAGAGGCTACAACTCTTTTATGAGATCTTTTCATTTTTTCTAACAATGTAATTATTAATTTTATTTTTATTGAAAAAGAGGATCTTAAGTTCTAAATAAAGCTTTTAGAGTCAATGAACATGAAGTAGCCCTCAATCAACTACATAGATACTTTCTAAAGGATATTCAAATTTCAACCTGGACAAGGGAGCCATGACATTCTATTCTACATAAAGAGGCACAAGAATTGTTAGTATGTATGATTTTTTAATATAGTGTGTGAACATTTTGAGAATGTAAATGTGTTATTAGAATTTGTGCACATTTTTGTAATGCATGTATATGTAGAATAATATGGCTTTAGAATAATCTAGATTTATATTAATTGACCAAATTTAAATCAACATATTTTAAATTCAAATAATAAAATCATCGTCTCTATGAACCTAGTGCGGTAATCAACCATGGTATGTAACAACACCACAAAAACCCCAAAACAAATAGTGTGTTGTCTCTCTATGATGTGAGGAACAAATTCCTATTAACCCTTAAAACACTTCTATATCAGTTTCAAACTCTCTTTCTTGTCGCTCCTTCCAAAGGGAATATAAAATTATTATATATTGTAAACTTATACTCTATATTGTATAAATTGTTATAATTCTAACATTATAGATGGGTTTTTAGACCCTCTAATGGGGTCATTAAATCCATCGACCTAAATTTTAACATTGCACGTGGATTTAGAGACGCTCTTAAAGGGGTCTCTAAATTTTAACATTGGAGATGGACACTTTAGTGAAATGTGACACTTTAGTATCAAAATTGTAGTTTTCCATTTCGAGAGTGACACACTTAAAAGTGACTAATCCCTAATATACAAACTCTAAAATATTTAGAAAGTCCATAATATACCAACTCTAAAATATTTAAAATTATTTTAATAAAAATATTCAATTTTAATAATTTTATCTTTACAAAAATTACAATTTTAAAAATAAAAATAATTTCAAAATTCTTATTTCTCACGTGTTGCTCAAATATTATGCTATTTAATTTATTTTTTTCCTTTTTCCTAAATCAATAATAAGTAATGGTATTTAATTATAACTTTTTCATATTTTTCCTAAATCTAATAATAGTTAATAATACAAAATAACATAATTCTAATAAAATATATTAAGTTTCCAACATTCAATCTCGTAATCTAAGAGGGAATGGGGTGTATTCCGAATGCAACACTTTTTAATTGGACTACATGCTTTGAATAGATGCGTGTCAAGCTGTAGTCCATAAGATTCATAGTGGAGAACATGCTTTCGAGGTTAACCATTTTGTCGGGTTAACCTTTCTGGGATGATGCACACGTGTCCTTCACGCATTATTCACGACATGTGGAAGGTGCAGGTGAGCCCTCTGAGCTGCACGGAAGATGGAAAAGTAAGCATTACTATTCACTCTAGAATTATATGAAAAGTCTCAACTAAATATTAATATTCATCTTCAAATGAATTTAAATACCATAATTCATGTATTTATAGGTGTATTTATATGAATTATTTTGGGGTTGTTGAGTTTGAATTTTTTGAGAGATTTATTTGTGATTGTAAATTTAAAAATAAAGAAAATTTTAGTGATAAAAATTTATT
>APFE030355188.1:31963-42311 GCA_000404065.3 Pinus taeda | reverse complement strand
AATTTCCAAATCTCTATTCCAACTATTTCTAAAACATGGTAACTATTTAATTATAACTTTTCAAGTTTTTTCTCAAAATAATAATAATTTAATAATACAAAACATGTAACTCTAATGGATTAGGTTTTCAATATTCCCCGTGAAAGAGTGTATCTCCCATTAATTTCTTCGAACCTTAATGTGAAATGGGTGTATTATTTCTTCGAACCTTAATGTGAAAAGGGTGTATTATTTCTTCTGACTATTCTGTATGCAACCCCCTTTTTAGGTGGAAAATTTATAGAGGTATCAATTTGATTGACACATGGGAGTGGTTGTTTATTTGAATAGATGCGTGTCAAGCTGTAGTCCATAAAATTCATAGTGGAGAACATGCTTTCAGGTTCACCATTTTGTCCGCTACTGCTTTTTGCGCGCACTGTGCTTTCTTGGATGATGCACACGTCTCGGTATCATGGATACAGCTCACTGGTGGGTATATGGATAATGTAAGAATACTGGTGGGATTCTAACAAAATTCTAAGGGTAAAATAGAAAAATAAAATGAAAGAGCGCAAAGCATTATGGGTTACACCACACTGAAAGGCATAAGGACTCCAGCCTGCGTCTATGATTAGCAATGTGGATCCCACACGCAAAGAAGATAAGATTGACGCGGTTCATGGCCTTGCCAATCAAATATTTTCCTTATTCTATTACCCTCTGCCTCTACAAGCAGCCTTTATGTAATCTCTGCACTCGCCACTTTCTTGCCCTTACAATTTATCCGCACCTCTGCGACTCCTAAAGTCGTCTCCTCCCTCTGCATTAACCATCCAGAGCTTTGCAGCACCCAATTTATCATTCTCTTTCAGTTCGTATAATCGTCGAACAATTGGCAATGGCATACCCAACGCCTGCATCCTCGAGCACCCAAACCCCCTGTGAAATCGAAGAAATTGAAATGGAAAATCAGAGATCTTCGGATGGTGCTTCCTCCTCTTCCACCGGTGCTGTTGATAAATACGATGTGTTTATTAACCATCGTGGGGAAGTGAAGAAGAGCTTTGCCGGCCATCTCTACCGTGCTCTTCTTTTACGTGGATTGAGACCCTTTTTAGATGAAAAGGATTTGCAGGAAGGACAATCTTTTCCTTCTCAATTAGAAGATGTTATTAGAAACGCCTCCGTCCACGTTGCCGTCTTTTCACCAAAATATGCAGAATCCTTTTGGTGTTTACATGAACTCCTCCTCGTGCGACAGTCTGGGGCTCCAATTATCCCTGTTTTTTACCATGTCAACCCGGCTGATCTTAGGTGGACAGATCAGAACAAAACTAAAGGTTATGGTCTCAGCTTGCACCACCTCGAAGAAAAGAAACGATATGATCCCGCCACTATTCAGGAGTGGAGAGATGCTCTTTCCTTTGTTGCAGACAAAAGTGGGTTTGATCTCAACGGCAAGTATAACGGGTAAGAACTCCAAACCCCTCTCTATGTATACACTATATATGATACCTTGCCCTATGCTTTCAATTATTTATTTATTTCCTGTTGGTGTTTTTGTGGGTGAATATCTAGTGACGAGGTGCGCATGATAGATGAGATCGTTGAATGTGTGGGTAAAATGATTAGAAAACCAGGATTGTATGTGGCCAAGCATCCCACTGGTTTAAATGACAAAGTCACAGATTTTGAATCTACAGTTTTGAAGCAACGGCAGGCTGGAAAAATCCAGGTTGCGGGCATAGTCGGCCTTGGTGGAATGGGGAAGACAACGTTGGCTTTAGAACTCTTCAATAGAATGAGTTCCAAGTACAATAAGTCCTTTTTTTTATCGGATGTTAGAGAGAAGGCTAATAAAAGCTCATTACATTCGGTGCAAAAGGAGCTTTTGAGGGGCCTGACTCAGGGCCTGCCTGAAAGAGAAGTGGATATAAATAACATTTATGAAGGTATAGGGATGTTTGAAAAGCATCTCAAATCTGCTCATGTCTTGTTAATTTTAGATGACATAGATCACGATAATCAGCTAGAGGCACTTCTACCGGTTAAAGATGTCTTAAAACCGGATAGCTTTATTTTAATTACATCTAGGTATAAAGATGTGCTGAAAAGGTCAGGAGTGGAACAGTTGTGCATTTATAAGTTAACAGGCCTTCCCAGACAACACTCGCAACAGCTCTTTTGTTTATACGCCTTTCAGCAAACCAATCCATTCCATGGATTTGAAGATCTTGTAGATCAGTTTCTTCAAGAATGTGATGGACTGCCTTTAGCTTTGAAAGTGCTTGGGGCACTCCTCTTTGAACAACCTGAATCATATTGGGATGCTAAACTTAAGGAATCAAAAGTTCAGAAGAAAGTTTCACCTGATATAAAGAACAGATTAAAAATCAGTTACGACGCACTCAGCGAAGAGGAGCAGAAGATCTTTTTAGATATCACCTTTTTCTTCATAGGAGAAAGCAAAACAAGTGCCATAGCAGTTTGGGACGCGTCAGGCTGGAACGGTTTGCTGCGGCTTAGAGATTTAGAGGGCAAATGTCTAGTTGAAGTAGATGATAAAAATGTGATACATATGCACGATCAACTGCGAGACTTGGGAAGACAGATTGCAGAGTGTTGGTGTACATGCACTTAGACTAGCTGTCTTGGTGTACATGCAGTTAGATTAGCTCCAGTTAACTTATTGCTTGAGTTAGCTAAAAAAAAAAAATTACATGGTATCAAAGCACAGGGATTTGTAATCAGTGCACAAGCAATTTTATTTGCAGGTTGAGAAGATTGAAGCAACAACAAAGAATGGAGTCTCAATTGGAGTTTCCACAATCGGCAATTCTCACTCCATATAATTATTTCGAATGGAAGCCAAAGATTCAATTTCATCTCAGAATTAGAGGCTTATTTCGAATAACCATGGAAACGGAAGTTGAACCAACATCGGCAATAGAGAAATCAAGATATTTCAATCGCATGGACGAGGCCTTCGGCATCCTATGTTTATCTATTTCTCCGGAACTGCTATTTCATGTTGAATCATGTTCAACTCCAAATGAGGTATGGAAACTTCTGGAAAGATTGTTTGGAAAACAAGATGAAATATGGCAATCTTTTCTCTTTTCTCTTGGTCACTTTGACGAAGATATTTCGCATGCACCAGTAGATGAACTTGTTACCAAGTTTCCATCACCACTCATTGATGAGTATGCAGATGAAACTTCAGACCAGCATTCTGATGACGATGAGTCTCTGTTTGAGGAAGATCCGCAAGCACTCTTAGCTATGGAGCCATCCATGCCCATGCATACTTATATGATGCATGGATCTGATCCACAACCTTATAAAGAAGCAGATGGGCATCCTGAATGGGAAGCCGCCATGGATGAGGAATATAACTCTCTCATTGGGAACCAGACTTGGGATTTGGTTCCGCTACCAACAGACGGGATGTACGTGACTGTCGGAAGCCTCTCGGGAGGTTCACTCAGATCTATTTCTAATTTTGTTGCTACGGGAATGGACCTTGTTGGTAGAGACATGGGGTTTGAGAACACAGCAGGTCCAGGCAATGGGCAAGCCATTGCTCTTCTGGTAGCATCGGATCACTCGGCCCTGTATCGCTGTAGCATCCGAGGTTACCAGGACACGCTATACGCCTTTACCCAACGCCAATTTTATAAAGAATGGGACATCTACGGCAGCGTGGACTTCATCTTCGGCAATGCAATTGCAGTGTTCCAGAGCTGCAACATAGTGGCGCTTAAGGGAAACGGTGACATGAGTTTTATCACGGCACAAGGCAGAATGGATCCCAATCAGATCACTGGCTTCTCCATCCACAACTGCAAAGTGACCACGGGGGACAAAATTCCGGTTCCCACTTACCTTGGACGGCCGTGGATGCAGTATTCTCGAACGGTGTTCATGCAATCATACTTGGACAAAAGCATTGCTCCCGCGGGGTGGGACAAGTGGTCCGGAAACTTTGCACTGCATACGCTCCATTATGGAGAATATATGAACTCTGGCCCCGGTTCCACAACTGGGAATCGCGTTAAATGGCCGAGACATCATGTCATCACTTCCGCTATCCTTACTGGAACAACAGCGAGAGTTACGTGCTCACCAAGGGCTGGAGCCAATCTACGTCAAGGAAAAACGCCTCCAAGCCGGCGACATCGTTACCTTCGAGCAGAGCACCAGTTCGCGCCACCTCTTCATTACCTTTCGCCGTCGCCCCTGCAGTTTCCTGGCTCCTCGCCCAGCCGCCGGTTCCCAACCGCTGTCCGCATTCCGTTGACCCTTTCGCCGTTGCCGCGTATCCGCACTGGGCGCAGCTTTTTTTACGCGGCGTCGCCGGTAATCAACGCCGTTGCCCAACGTTCGATTCCGGGCTGCGCGCCATGATTTTCTCTATTTTTGCATTATATTTTTGAGGGGGGTTTTCTTCCCACTGGGTTTTCCCTCTTTCCTCATTTTTATGCATTGTATATGGGTACCTAAAATGGTCGTGTTGCCGGGACTCATTCATTTTGCATCACACTCACCTAAGTTATGCTTAAGGGGGGGTGTTGGTGTACATGCACTTAGACTAGCTGTCTTGGTGTACATGCAGTTAGATTAGCTCCAGTTAACTTATTGCTTGAGTTAGCTTTAGTGATTGCATGTACAAGCTTTAGTTAGCTTTAGTTATTGCATGCACAACTAAGCTTAACTTAGTTTCTTTTATCTATATATTCTAAACCAATATGGTAGAATCAATGGATTTCATTCTTTTCTCAATTCTTGCTCTTCCTTCCTTCTCTTGCAAGCTTGTTTATTGTTTTGCAAATCTAGATCAGTGTTTCTCAAAATCTTACACAGAGGAAGAAACGCCGCGCCGTCTTTGGCGTCCCACCGGGAACATTGATGATTGGTTGCACAACTACTCCTCTGTAAGTCCTCAATCATTCAAACTTTTTAAATAGTTAACCTTTTTCAATTTCTCCATCGTTTTTCACCTTCAAAATATTTAAATTTAACCGTAGCAATCTGTGTACAGTTTCTTAATTCTCCATCCAAATGAACAGGTTTTAAGCAAAGCACGCGGAATTTGGCTGCTCCCTGAGTGGTATAGCACCAAACCAGTGGGGACGAGCTCAAGAGTGTTGGGGAAACGGAAACGTTATCGTTTTCTTGGTTGTGATGTCATGAATTTTCAACTTGTTAAAACTGAAAGACATCTGTTAGATCGTATTTTGCGGGTGCACTCGCCAAATCTCTCATGGCTTTCTTGGCGTCATTGTCCGCACACTTGTCTACCTTCCTGGATTACACTTGAAAATTTAAGGGTTTTGAAAGTGGAGGGTGCTGTATTGAAAACATTATGGCAAGACATATCGCAGGTAAATCTAAACTTTTTGTCTATGGATATTGCATAAAAGGGTCTTCAATTATTTCTCACGGTTTTCCCATCTTTCTTAACACTCTAAATGCTTGATCTTGCAGGCACCTTTGCAGTTGCAGGAATTGGACCTGTCTTCGTGCACTCAATTGGAGAGGCTGCCAGATTCTTTCGGCAACTTGTCGAACCTCCACAGGTTGGACCTGTCTCGGTGCGAGAAATTGGAGAGTCTACCAGATTCTTTCGGTAGTTTGTCGAACCTCTACCGCTTGGACCTGCATGGGTGCCAGAAATTGGAGGGGCTGCCAGATTCTTTCGGCAGCTTGTCGAACCTCCACAAGTTGGACCTGGGTTGGTGCGCGAAATTGGAGAGGCTGCCAGATTCTTTCGGCAGGTTGTCGAAACTCCACAGCTTGGACCTGTTTTGGTGCGAAAAATTGGAGAGACTGCCAGATTCTTTTGGCAGCTTGTCGAACCTCCACAGCTTGGACCTGTGTTGGTGCAAGAAATTGGAGAGGCTGCCAGATTCTTTCGGCAGCTTGTGGAACCTCCACAACTTGGACCTGCGTTCGTGCAAGAAATTGGAGAGGCTGCCAAATTCTTTCGGCAGCTTGTCAAACCTCCACATTTTGGACTTGAGTTGGTGCGAGAAATTGGAGAGGCTGCCAGATTCTTTCGGCAGCTTGCTGAACCTCCACAGGTTGGACCTGAGTTGGTGGGAGAAATTGGAGAGGCTACCAGATTCTTTCGGCAGCTTGTCGAACCTCTACAGCTTGGACCTGGGTGTGTGCTGGAAATTGGAGAGGCTGCCAGATTCTTTTGGCAGCTTGTCGAACCTCCACAGGTTGGACCTGGGTTGGTGCGGGAAATTGGAGAGGCTGCCAGATTCTTTCGGCAGCTTGTCTAACCTCGACAGCTTGGACCTGGGTGGGTGCGGGAAATTGGAGAGGTTGCCAGATTCTTTCGGTAGCTTGTTGAACCTCCACAGCTTGGACCTTGAACAGTGCAAGAAATTGGAGACGCTGCCAGATTCTTTCGGCAGCTTGTCGAACCTCCACAGCTTGAAACTGTATTGGTGCCAGAAATTGGAGAGGCTGCCAAATTCTTTCGGCACCTTGTCGAACCTCCACAGCTTGGACCTGGGTAGGTGCAAGGAATTGGAGAGGCTGCCAGATTCTTTCGGCAGCTTGTCGAACCTCCACAGCTTGGACTTGGGTTGGTGCACGAAATTAGAGAGGTTGCCAGATTCTTTCTGCAGCTTGTCGAACCTCCACAGCTTGAGACTGTCTATGTGCCAGGAATTGGAGAGGCTGCCAGATTCTTTCGGCAGCTTGTCGAACCTCTACAGCTTGGACCTGTGTGGGTGCGAGGAATTGGAGAGGCTGCCCGATTCTTTCGGCAGCTTGTCGAACCTCCACAGCTTGGACCTGTGTGGGTGCGAGAGTTTGGACCTGAGTGGTGCTGTGTGGGTGCGAGAGTTTGGACCTGAGTGGGTGCGAGAGTTTGAAGCGGCTGCCCTGGGTGGGTTCGAGAAAATCCTGAGGTGCTAGGGTGTGAGATATATACAAGGCCTTTGTGGTCTTCCAATGCTCCGAGAGTTGCACATTAAAAAGAGTAACGAACTTGAGGAGCTGCTGCGGAGTGTTGAAACAATGGTGTCCTTGGAGGCGTTGTATGCAATCGATTGTGCGAAGTTGAAGAGCAGGGAGGGAGTTGAATATTGTACATCGTTAAGGTATCTTAGTGTCAAGGGGTGTCCCAAATTGCGGTGGGATGAGAGAGTAGTAGAGAGGCTGCGCCAGCAATGCCGCTATGGATTTAGGTTGGAGGAACCAAATCGAAGTTGAAATGGAAGTTTTAAATTCACAATTTAAAAGGAGAGAGACTAAAACAGAAGCATGCATGATTGTAATATAAATGGTCTTTTCAGCGGTAAAGAAATGGGGTCCATGTTAGTGTAAAAGTATTATACACTGAAGAAGTTTTTTTATATATTTTTTTAAATAAAAACCATGTATAAATGTTCTTTTTAAATGTATATATTTTTATTAAATATGGTAATTATTTATATTGTTTTTTTATTTTAATATTAAGATTATAACATTGAAAATTATTTTTTTTTAATTAATTTTTTTTTTAATAAAATTAATTAAAATAATACATTTTAAATTAAATTGATTTCTGTAGAGTTTTTAAAAAAAGACAACATTAGACTCTCGAACACAAGAAAAGAAGCTAGGATATGATCCCGCCACTATTCAGATGTGGAGAGATGCTCTTTCCTTTGTTGCAGACATAAATGGGTTTGATCTGGACAGCAAGTAAGACCTCCAAACCCCTCTCTATGTATACACTATATATGATAATTTGCCGTATGCTTTCAATTATTTATTTATTTTCTGTTGGTGTTTTTGTGGGTGAATATCTAGTGACGAGGTGCACATGATAGATAAGATCGTTGAATGTGTGGGTAAAATGATTAGAAAACCAAGATTGTATGTGGCCAAGCATCCCACTGGTTTAAATGACAAAGTCACAGATTTTGAAGCTACAGTTTTGAAGCAACAGCAGGCTGGAAAAATCCAGGTTGGGGGCATAGTCGGCCTTGGTGGAATGGGGAAGACAACGTTGGCTTTAGAACTCTTCAATAGAATGAGTTCCAAGTACGATAAGTTCTTTCTTTTATCGGATGTCAGAGAAAAGGCTAATAAAAGCTCATTACATTCGGTGCAAAGGGAGCTTCTGAGGGGCCTGACTCAGGGCCTGCCTGAAAGAGAATTAGATATAAATAGCATTTATGAAGGTATAGGGATGTTTGAAAAGCATCTAAAATCTGATCATGTCTTGTTAATTTTAGATGACATAGATCATCATAATCAGCTAGAGGCACTTCTACGGGTTAAAGATGTCTTAAGTCTGGATAGCTTTATTTTAATTATATCTCGGTATAAAGATGTGTTGGAAAGGTCAGGAGTGGAACAGTTGTGCATTTATAAGTTAAAAGGCCTTCCCAGACAACACTCGCAACAGCTCTTTTGTTTATATGCCTTTGGGCAAACCAATCCACTCCATGGATTTGAAGATCTTGTAGATCAGTTTCTTCAAGTATGCGATGGACTGCCTTTAGCTTTGAAAGTGCTTGGGGCACTTCTCTTTGGAAAACAAGAATCATATTGGGATGCTAAACTTAAGGAATCAAAAGATGAAATAAAAGTTTCACCTGATATAAAGAAGAAATTAAAAATCAGTTACGACGCACTCAGTGAAGAGGAGCAGAAGATCTTTTTAGATATCACCTTTTTCTTCATAGGAGAAAGCAAAACAAGTGCCATAGCAGTTTGGGACGCGTCAGGCTGGAACGGTTTGTTGCGGCTTACAGATTTAGAGGGCAAATGTCTAGTTGAAGTAGATGATAAAAATGTGATACATATGCACGATCAACTGCGAGACTTGGGAAGACAGATTGCAGAGGAAGAAACGCCGCGCCGTCTTTGGCGTCCCACGGGGAACATTGATGATTGGTTGCACAACTACTCCTCTGTAAGTCCTCAATCATTCAAACTTTTTAAATAGTTAACCTTTTTCAATTTCTCCATCGTTTTTCACCTTCAAAATATTTAAATTTAACCGTAGCAATCTGTGTACAATTTCTTAATTCTGTTAAATTTATAATTTCACCATGGGCGCAGGTCAGCAGTAAACGGAATGTGAAAACCACCCAGCAGCAAACCTAAATCGCTAGGAAGATATCGCACCGCTTTTGGCATAAAGCTGTTTCCGTATGATGGTGCTCCGATGCTGACAAGTGGACAGGCGTGACATCATCACCTTACACTTATCGGAAGGTAACTTTCGGTCAACTCACCTCTTCTGATATTGATTGCACTCGTCCGTTTACCTCCAGCATTTACGTCCGTTGATTTACCAAAGTTGCACGGTGGTGTAAAGTACAGTGAGAAAAGTGTTCCGATATGCAACCTCCGCCGTTCGATTAAAGCTAACTTTGTCCGCCGTCTGATCGTGAGGAAAGTACTCGGCCCTGTTGACAATTAAATATAACCCATACCCTATGTTTATTATTATGACATGTTTCCGGTAATAATTTTAATGCTTTTCTACGGCGGGTTAATACAAAGTATGGGCATAAATTTAATGTAAGTTTTTATTATTATTATTTACGAAATGTATGGTATACGCTTTGGCATGAGCGTTGACTCAAGGTAATATTTTTTTTTTTATTACACACGGGGATTGCAATGTGAGTTATGTAATGGCACATGAAGAAAATTGAAACAGGGGGTCCGCAGCACCTGAAAAAGAACAGAGATTAAATTTTGTATTGCAGGGGACGCACAGATGTGTATAAATGTTTTTGGTTTGTAATGTAAAAGATAGTGCAGCAGCAGAGTAAAAATGTTGTCTTGGTAATGTAAGAAATGTAAAGATTGCACAGCAGTGCAGGAGGAGAAGTAAATGAAGAAAACCAGTGGATAGTTTTGTTTAAAACCATGTATTGTTTCACAGCAGTGAAAAGGTAAATCTGTAACTCCCTGTAAGTTTTGTTTTCACACAGCAGTGAATGTAAATGAAATATTTACACACAGTGGTGTAAAATTTCATAGGAGGCAGAGCAAGTTTTGTGAAAATGTTTTGGTGAATCCCTCTGAGTAAAAGAGGATGAATATGTAAGTGTTTTTGTTTAATGAATAGAAATCATTTTATGGTGGTGAAATACTCTGTGCTCTGTAATTATTTTTAGAAGACTTCTCTGTGCAAAAAGATCCTGGAGCAAAGGAAACAGAGCATTGCCTCTGTGTTTTTATTTTTGTGGTTTTGGTATTTTCCCATTGCAAACAAACACAAAAATACCCAACAGTGGTATCAGAGCAGGCTTAGGCTCTTTGAAGACAACAAAGAAGCTGAAGGGAGGAGTCTTTTGGTTGCAGCAGTCAGTTGTTTTTAAATACACAGTCAAGGATTTAG
>APFE030355188.1:2404-29968 GCA_000404065.3 Pinus taeda | reverse complement strand
GAAAGTTCTCCGCCGGTTAAAAAGTGCATACGGGTCTGATATAACATTAATATAGTATGGTCCATAAGTATTGCCCATCCCGTATATTAAATTGCTGACATTTATTTTGGTAGGGTCGTTAATATTTTAGGGCGAAGTTAATGTATGGGTAAGTTTATTTTTAATATATTTTTTTAATATGGCATTGACTCCAATTTTTGTTATGTAAAAACAAAACCCACCCGCGGGGATTAAAAAAAATGAAGTTTGTAATGTATATATATGAAGAACAGAGGAGACAGGGGTCAGCAGCACCTGGGAAGGAAAATGTAAATTCGCAGCAGCGAATGTAAAAAAAAAAAAAACACAGAGACTTAATTTTGAAATGCAGGGAATGCACAGAAGTGCATGAATATTTGTGGTCTGTAATGAAAAAGGATTTTATGTAGCAGGGTAAAGTTTTCTTTGTCTTTGTAATGTAAAAAGCAAAGTTTGCACAACAGTGGAAGAGGAGAAGTAAATGAAAACCAGTAGCTTGTTTTGTTTCGAATCCATGAGTTGTTTCACACAGGTGAAAAGGTAAATCTGTAACTCCCTGTAATTTTGTTTTCACACAGCAGTGAATGAAATGAAATATTTACACACAGTGGTGTAAAATTTCATAGGAGGCAGAGTAAGTTTTGTGAAAATGTTTTGGTGAATCCCTCTGAGTAAAAGAGGATGAATATGTAAGTATTTTTGTTTAATGAATAGAAATCATTTTATGGTGGTGAAATACTCTGTGCTCTGTAATTATTTTTAAAAGACTTCTCTGTGCAAAAAGATCCTGGAGCAAAGGAAACAGAGTATTGCCTCTGTGTTTTTATTTTTGTGGTTTTGGTATTTTCCCATTGCAAACAAACACAAAAATACCCAACAAATTCTCCATCCAAATGAACAGGTTTTAAGCAAAGCACGCGGAATTTGGCTGCTCCCTGAGGGGTATATCACCAAACCAGTGGGGACGAGCTCAAGAATGTTGGGGAAGCGGAAACGTTATCGTTTTCTTGGTTGTGATGTCATGAATTTTCAACTTGTTAAAACTGAAGGACATCTGTTAGATCGTATTTTGCGGGTGCACTCGCCAAATCTCTCATGGCTTTCTTGGCGTCATTGTCCCTACACTTGTCTACCTTCGTGTATTACAATTGAAAATTTAAGGGTTTTGAAAGTGGAGGGCGCTGTATTGAAAACATTAGGGCAAGACATATCGCAGGTAAATCTAAAATTTTTGTCTCTGGATATTGCATAAAAGGGTCTTCAATTATTTCTCACGGTTTTCCCATCTTTCTGAACACTCTAAATGCTTGATCTTGCAGGCACCTTTGCAGTTGCAGGAATTGGACCTGTCTTCGTGCACTCAATTGGAGAGGCTGCCAGATTCTTTCGGCAATTTGTCGAACCTCCACAGCTTGGACCTGTCTCGGTGCGAGAAATTGGAGAGTCTACCAGATTCTTTCGGTAGCTTGTCGAACCTCCACCTCTTGGACCTCTCTCGATGCGAGAAATTGGAGAGTCTACCAGATTCTTTCGGTAGCTTGTTGAACCTCCACCGCTTGGACCTACGTGGGTGCCAGAAATTGGAGGGGCTGCCGGATTCTTTCGGCAGCTTGGCGAACCTCCACAAGTTGGACCTGGGTTGGTGCGCGAAATTGGAGAGGCTGTCAGATTCTTTCGGCAGCTTGTCGAACCTCCATAGCTTGGACCTGACTTGGTGCTAGAAATTGGAGAGCCTGCCAGATTCTTTAGGCAGCTTGTCGAACCTCCACAACTTGGACCTGCGTTTGTGCAAGAAATTGAAGAGGCTGCCAAATTCTTTCGGCAGCTTGTCCAACCTCCACAGGTTGGACTTGAGTTGGTGGGAGAAATTGGAGAGGCTACCAGATTCTTTGGGCAGCTTGTCGAACCTCTACAGCTTGGACCTGGGTGTGTGCTGGAAATTGGAGAGGCTACCAGATTCTTTTGGCAGCTTGTCAAACCTCCACATCCACAGCTTGGACCTGAGTTGGTGCGGGAAATTGGAGAGGCTACCAAATTCTTTCGGCAGCTTGTCGAACCTCCACAGCTTGGACCTGGGTGGGTGCGGGAAATTAGAGAGGCTGCCAGATTCTTTCGGCAGCTTGTTGAACCTCCACAGCTTGGACCTGAAACAGTGCAAGAAATTGGAGAGGCTGCCAGATTCTTTCGGCAGCTTGTCGAACCTCCACAGCTTGAAACTGTATTGGTGCCAGAAATTGGAGAGGCTGCCAGATTCTTTCGGCAGCTTGTCGAACCTCCACAGCTTGGACTTGGGTTGGTGCACGAAATTAGAAAGGCTGTCAGATTCTTTCGGCAGCTTGTCGAACCTCCACAGCTTGAGACTGTCTATGTGCCAGGAATTGGAGAGGTTGCCAGATTCTTTGGGCAGCTTGTCGAACCTCTACAGTTTGGACCTGTGTGGGTGCGGCGAATTGGAGAGGCTGCCAAATTCTTTCGGCGGCTTGTCGAACCTCCACAGCTTGGACCTGTGTGGGTGCGAGAGTTTGGACCTGAGTGGGTGCGAGAGTTTGAAGCGGCTACCCTGGGTGGGTTCGAGAAAATCCTGAGGTGCTAGGGTCTGAGATATATACAAGGCCTTTGTGGTCTTCCAATGCTCCGAGAGTTGCACATTAAAAAGAGTAACGAACTTGAGGAGCTGCTGCGGAGTGTTGAAACAATGGTGTCCTTGGAGGCGTTGTATGCAATCGATTGTGCGAAGTTGAAGAGCATGGAGGGAGTTGAATATTGTACATAGTTAAGGTATCTTAGTGTCAAGGGGTGTCCCAAATTGCGGTGGGATGAGAGAGTAGTAGAGAGGCTGCGCCAGCAATGCCGCTATGGATTTTGGTTGGAGGAAGCAAATGGAAGTTGAAATGAAAGTGTTAAATTCGCAATTTAAAAGCAGAGAGACTAAAACAGAAGCATGCATGATTGTAATATAAATGGTCTTTTCAGCGGTAAAGAAATGGGGTCCATGTTAGTGTAAAAGTTTTTAATATATATTTTTTTAATTTTATTTTTAAAAAGCGGTCCTTAGTGTAAAAGTATTATTTGAAGTTTTTAATATATTTTTTTAAATTTTATATTTAAGCAATGTAGTAATATTTTTTATTAAAGATGGCAATTTTTTATGTGTTTTTTTATTTTAAATATTAATTTATAATATAACATATTTCTAAATAAATATTTTTTTATAAATTATTAATATATTTTTAAATAAATTTAATAATTATTAAAATAATACATTTAAATTAATTGATTCTTTCGTGTTTTTAAAAAAACTTTGTTTTTATTGAAATACTAATACTGATAGTATTTATATTTATATTATATATTATTTTATATATTCTTAAAATTACACTAATTTCATATTTTCTTTTTAAAGTTTTAAATTGAAGAAAAAAATATGAAATTTAGTGTCATTTATATAATAATTAATTATACATCATATTATATAAATAATTATTTAGTTTTTGTAATTTTTTATTATTTATATTAAACATTTTTTTATTTTTCGTAAAAAAAAACAAATATTATTTAATTTAATATTTATTTAGAGAAAAAAAGTTAACACATATCATAAAATTACACTTTTTAAATTTTTTAATAAATAAATAAATTTAACATTAATTTTTTAATTTAAAACTTTTACATTATATTCCCCAAAAAAATTAGAAATATTTATGAAAAAGGCCTATGAAAAACTAAACATATAATTTAATTAGTGATGATGATGATGATGGTTAACGTCCACTGAGAACAAACTTTGGTCTATCGGACCGAAAGAAATAAATTATTTAGTTTGATTTAAGATTTTATTTCTATGCTCAAAAAGCTTGGAGAGAAGCCTCCCAAGCTCACTATAATTTTGACATCGTAAAAGGCTAAAAGGTCAGTATTGCGACAAAGATTATGAAACTGAGATCTAATGTGGTTGTACGCGGGGCACTTTAAGAGGAAGTAGTTTTCATTCTCAATGTTCCTATTATCACAGACATGACAGATTCTTTCTGTCCATGGTGTTTTAGGAACTGTCCAACGACCTGTTTCACTATGGAGCTCATGAGAGTTCGTTCTAAACTTTTCTAAATTAATTTTCTTCTTTGAGCTAGCTAAAATAGAGAGATACTTTTGATCTTCTAGGGTGGGGTTGATGACCTTCTTATAATAACTCAATTTTCTTTTAGCCACTAAATCTTTCTCACACCACATTTTTCTTTGAACTTAGAAGTAACAATATTTTTAATGTTATTAATGTTTTGCAGTGCATCATTCTCGTTGATCTCCCAATGGTTTATCCAAGCCCTCGTGTCTTTATACCACCCCCATTTGAGCGTTAGATGGTTTTCGCTGGAATTTAAAGCTAGCTTGGGAAGTCTATGATCTCCCATGTTATTGAGCTTGTGCTTGTACAATAGAAGCCTAGTCATAGCTAGGCTTTCGATAGGGGAAAGACCTACTTCTATAAGGAGAATAGGGTAGGGTGTATTGCTTTTAATTTTCAGGTTATACGTTATAAAGCGCTTCTGGATTTGCTCAATCTTTCTCAAGGATTCTCTAGAGATGCTGCAACCCCAAACCTCACATCCATATAAGATAACAAGAGTGACTAAAGTTTCAAAGAGGAACTTCTTTTTATCCCACATTACGAGGTTTGTCGTTTTACAATTATTTTCAAGACCAAAGTAAACTTTCCACCCCCCATTAATCCTTTTCTCAATGCTATAGTTCCAGTTGAGCTTGTGATGAATATCAATTCCTTGGTACTTGTAAGAATATACTTCCTCCAAGTTATTATTGTAATACATAAAATTAGTGTAGGTGTCCTTCTTGGATTTGATAATCATAACTTTTGTTTTGTCAGTGTTAACTTTTCATGGATCTTCATCGTCTTCCTCGATGTTTACGTTGTCGCGTTCTACGTTATTACCCAAAACCTTACTTGTATTCCAATGTTAGTTAATTATCTTTGCCTTCTTGAGGGCTTTAAGTTATACTTAACAACATAAACCATTCATACAGGTGCGCACGGTAAATAAACAGTATATTTGCAAATTATATCAATCATGTATTAACCCAAGAACAGATACACAGAATTATAACAAAACTTCTCTTTATTGATTCCTTCCACGGTTACAAACTCGACTTGCCCTACGCACTTAGATGTAGGGGTTCGCGCATTAAGCTGCGAACTACTAGGTCTCTGCGCACTCAGCTGCAGAGCGTTCTCCTACTCTATGACCCAAAGGCACACTTCAACCTGCGACCCAGTCACTTAGACTTTCTCATGCTTCTCTTCTATTCCCTATTCTGTATTTTTTCCTTCTTACACTTAGAGCCTTGCTCTATTTATACAATCCCATGGTCCGCAGACCATGGGTAGGTCTATCTAGTCGACATTACATTACAAAACTAGGGTGGACAACCCTGTGACTCTATCATACTTTCGCGCCCTGTGCCCGCAATTCACGAAGCTTTACAACAAGATTCGGTCAAAACTTGGGCTTTAAGCCCCAAAACATGCCTTGGGGGGATTCCATGCCCAACAGGCCCTCAACACAAATATCATGACTTTCCCTTGAGTCACTCTATCGGCACGACGATCTTTGTGCAGAGTCCCTCCAACTGTTCTCAAACTACGCGGAGGTCAGTAGCTTACTGAGCTGCTGCTTGTTGGATCTGCTGCATATGCTGTTCTGAGACCTCTGTATCAGAAGTGCTTCTCTGTGTCTGTACCAGTATCCCCTATATGTTTTTATAGTCCCACGCCTTTGTCCAGATCCTTGGAGTGCGAAGACTGTGCGCCTACTGGCTAATCAGATAGTCGGACCACCTGTGTAGAGCTTCAAGTGATTGCCATTCACTTTGCCTGGGAAAGGTTCTCTATTTAGTTTGACTAGTTAGATTGTGCCTCCATCTGTGACCTCCTTAACAACGTATGGTCCCAGCCAATACATTCTGAACTTTCCCAAGAATTTATCAAACTTACTGTCATACAACAGTACTAAATCATTTACCTTGAAGGTGCGCAATTTAATATGGCTATTGTGTTAGGCCTTCTCACACTGCTTTTGCACCTATTGATGAAAGCCAACCAGGAACTACTCCTCCTCAAGTTCTTCCAACTGTGCGAGCCTTTCTTCCAGGGCTTCGTAGTCCATCATACCTGTGAGCACTGCTATGCGTAGACTAGGTACAATATACTCCATTGGCATGACAACTTCCACGCCATAAACTAACCAAAAAGGTGTTTGTCCTGTCAGTTTCTTGCACATTGTCCTATAAGCCCATAGTACTACAAGTACGCACAGGTCCCAATCGATTCACTGCGAATTACAAACTTTGGTTAGCGCAGTCTCCAGTATTTTGTTGAATGCTTCTACTGTCCCATTGCCTTGTGGGTGATATGGTGTGCTTTTATGACGATACACCTGGAACTCTTTCGTGAGCACGTTGATGGTTTCGTTCAGGAAATGTGTACCGTGATCACTCAATAAGATTTTCGGACAACCAAATCGACTCAACACATGTTCAAACAAAAACTTTGCAGCTATAGCGGTCATGCAGTATTTGACCAGCTACGCTTCTGCCCAACGAGTCAGGTATTCCGTTGCGGTGATGATGTATCACACGCCCATTTTTCCTTGAGGTTTGGTAGGTCCTACAAAGTTGATTGCCTACTTTTCAAAGGGCTGCAACGTCATTTGTGGATTCAAAAGCATCTCGTCCCTCTGCGATGGTTTACCGGTCCTTTGACATATGTCGCAGGCCTTACAGTGTGCTTTTGAATCCTGATGAAGGGTTGGCCACCACAACCCTACGCAGAGAATCTTTTGTGCGGTCTCTCATCCTGCATAGTGTCCTCCTGCAATGCCCCCATGTGCTTCCATGAGGATTTGACTTTGTTCAAATTCAGGTATGCACCTTCATAGTATCTCATCATTTCCCATTTTGTATAGGTGACCCGTGATGACAGAAAAATGCGATGCGCGCACCACCAATTCCTTCTTCTTTTGGACGGAGTATTCCTTCAGCGCAGTCCCTGTCATCATAAAGTGGATTATATCTTCAAAGTGTCTGCCCGCGATGCGCACAACAAAGAGCTGTGCGTCAGGTAATCCTTCCTCCAAACTAGTAGGTTCCTCACCCGTCTCAATATGTGACAAGTGATCCGGTCCTGCGTTCAGGCGTCTAGGTTTTACCATGACCTCAAAGTCATATTCTTGGAACAATAAGAGCCACCTACATATGTGCCCCCCAACACAGGCTTATTGACCAAGTATTTTAGTGTGGAATGGTCTGTATACATCTTGGAATGTCCTCCTAGGAAATAGTGCCAGTATTTTTGGAGTGCGTACACCATAGCTAATCCCTCACACTCAGTTGTGGAATGGTTCTTTTTTGCTTTGGACAACTGGTGACTTGCAAACGTGATAGGGTGATCCAAGCCCTCTCTGCCCTCTTGTGTGAGCACTGCTCCCAGCGCTATACATGATGCATCAACATGGACATGAAACTCCACATCCCATTTTGGGAAGACCAAGATTGGAGCGGAGGCCAGTTTCTCTTTTAGGACATCCAGGCTCTTCATGCAATCATCATTCCAGCAGAACGTGACATCTTTTTTCAATAGTTTATCCATTGGTGCAGTGATCTGGGCATATCTTTTGATGAACTTCCTATAGGGACCCTGTATGTCCCAAGGTAGCACGCAACTGTTTAACACTTCGTGGTGCTTCCAAATTTAGAATTATTACAATATTCGCCAGATCTACCATTAGTCCCTGTTTACAGACCACATGTCCCAGTAAGTTCCCAAAGGGAACGAGGAATGTAAAGTTCTTAAGGTTTAGCGCAATTTGGTGTCGTCGGCAAGTATCCAACATCAAGCGTAAGCTCACTACATGGTGCTTAACCAATCCAAATATAATCCAAGCATCTAGATAGACCTCCAGGAATTTGTGGATATATTCTTTGAAGGCAGCTACAACTATGCGCGAAAAGATGGCTGGCGCATTCTTTAACCCAAACGGCATGACAGTGTATTGAAAGCAGCCCCACTCCGTCGTGAAGGTGGTCTTGCTCCTATATTCTGGTGCAATTTTGATCTGCTGGTACCCTGAGAACCCATCGGTGAAGGAATATGCTTCTTGTCCATTAAAATTTTCCAATACTTCATCTGTGAACGAGACTGGGATTGGGTCGTGTACACATGCGTCATTCAACTTCTTGAGGTCCATGCATATTATTATCTAGCCCTTCTGCTTTTTCTTCTGTACTACCATAGGGCTTACCCAGTCGGATTCTTCCACCGGCTCAATAATTCCAGTTGCGAGCATTTTGTCTAGTTCTACGCGAACCTTTTCCTTGTACTTCGGATTCAAGCAGTAAGGCCTCTACTTAACCGGCTTCGCGTCGGGTTTGAAGGTGATCTTGATCATCCATAAATCACCAACGATCCCCTTTAAGTCTGTAATCTTGGTCAGGAATAAGTCTTGGTACTCACAGAGTAACTCAGCGACCTTATCCACCGTGGCATCATCCCAATAGTCATCGAGCGTTGCATACTTCGATTCGGCCTTTGTCCCAATGTTTACCTGCATCGTTTTTACTGGCGCAGTGATGTCAAGATCTTCAATCAATGGTCCTTGAATCTCACGATAGCCTTCAGTTTCTGGAATGTTAACTTTTCATGGATCTTCATCATCTTCCTCGATGTTTACATTGTAACACTCCAGCGCACAACTCAGCTAGGTCGCCCATTCCAGCTGAAGCACTTCCATTGGCTCCTGAGGTATTTTGAAGATAACTTCTTTTACTGCTTGTAGTGCATCATCAACAGAATCCTACCAGTGATCCTCAAACGTGAAGGTTAACAAGAATCCTTCGCGCAGGACATTCCATTCGCTCGTGCCATGGAAGAGCACCGTTTCTATATACCAATTCATGGGTATAATATCCAGGGTATGACAGAATAGGTGCACCCATTTAGGTTGTGGATCTTCCCTGTAGAACTTGGTCCATTTTGCGAGGTGTGCATGTGGATCATCCCGTCCGTCATACTTGTCTGTTAACCGCATCTGAGGCTTCCCAAATCACATGCGTATCATCCTTTTGCATTCGCGCCAATCCTCAAAACTTCTTTGGTGCGTACCCCACCATCTTGCGAGTGTAGCACACAGTACCCATTTCAGAGCGTCGAAATGCTATTGTTCTAGTACATCTCTTTCAAATTTGTTTAGGAAATCATCCACCTTGGTCAACCTATCATACGTAGGCAAATCTCTTACCTTTGTTGCCACACAACGCAACGACCTTGTCATCATGTAATAGTTGAGCATGGTTACCTCGTGTAACCGATTCTGCCATCGTTCTATCACTTCGTCAGAATCTGATGTGCAGGAGCTTTTAGGCTCCCATGATATTCGACCATCCGTGGTTGGATTTGCCGAATCTTGCTCCTGTGCGGTTATCTTGTAGATGCAGTCTAGATTGTCGTCACTATAAATGTAAGCTGCCTCTCAAGCATTCCAAAATCCATAGGGTAGCTAAAGCACCTGGAAAGGATTGCCATTCATTCTTCCTTCCTTGCTAAATTGTCAGAAGAATTCGGTCATCTGAACTCCTTGAGGGCCTTGGTGTTACGCATGCCTTCATTGAAATCATTACCAAACTCTTTTGGTAAATTGAGGAACCTCCATCACATGTATTTGTGCTTTCAATTGGAGAGGCTGCTAGATTCCTTAGGCAGCTTGACAAACCTCCACAACTTGGACCTGCAATATTGCCATAAATTGGAGAGGCTGCCAAATTCCTTCCACAGCTTGTCAAACCTCCACATCTTGGACCTAAGTGGGTGCAGAAAATTGGAGACGCTGCCAGATTCCTTCAGCAGCTTGAGGAACCTCTACCACATAAACCTGCATGGACCTACATGGGTGTGAGCAATTGGAGAGGCTTCCAGATTCCTTCGGTAACTTAAGGAACCTCTACCACATAGACCTGCATGGGTGCGAGCAATTAGGGAGGTTGCCAGATTCCTTCGGCAACTTCAGGAACCTCTATCACATAGACCTACATGAGTGATATCAATTGGAGAGGCTACCAGATTCCCGCGGCAGCTTGTCGAACCTCCATAGCTTGGACCTCGGTTGGTGCAAGCAATTGGAGAGGCTGCTAGATTGTTTTGGCAGCTTGATGAACCTCCACAGCTTGGACCTGAGTGGGTGCTATCAATTGGAGATGCTACCAGATTCCTTCGGCAACTTGACGAACCTCCAGTATGAAGCTGTCAGTGTGCATGAAATTAGAGAAGTTGTCAGTGTGCATGAAATTGGAGAGACTGCCAGATTCCTTCGGTAGCTTGACGAACCTTCATAGTATGGACCTATCTAGATGCACCAAATTGGAGAGGCTACCAGATTCCTTCGACAATTTGTCGAACCTCCACCAAGTGGACCTGCATGGGTGTAAGAAATTGGAGAGGTTTCCACATTCCTTTGGCAGATTGATGAACCTCCACAGCATAAAGCTACATGCATGTTATCAATTGGAGAGGCTGCCAGATTCCTTTGGCAGTTTGATGAACCTCCAAAGCATGGACCTGTCGGTGTGCGAGAAATTGGAGAAGTTGCCAGATTCCTTCGACAGGTTGACGAAACTCCACAGGTTGGACCTGAGGTGGTGTGAGAAATTGGAGAGGCTGCTAGATTCCTTTGGCAGCTTGACAAACCTCCACAACTTGGACCTAAACTCGTGCGAGAAAATGGAGAGGCTTCCAGATTCCTTCGACAGCTTGAGGAACCTCCACGTCTTGAACCTACTTGGCTGCAAGGAATTGGAGATGATGCCAGATTCCTCAGGCAGCTTGACGAACCTCCAGCACATCAATCTATGTGATTGCGAGAAGTTCGAGAAGCTGCCAGATTATTTTGGGAGTTTAAGTAGCCTTAAATATTTTGATGCTTCCTCTTGTTCTAATTTAAGAATCTCAAGAAAAACATTTGGAAATATAATAGCACTTGAGCATATGGATCTTTCTGGCTGTAAAACAATTGAAGTATGGCCCTCGCAATTGGGGCACCAAAGGTCCCTAAAAGTACTGAAGTTGAGGGGCACAAATTTGAAGAAAGAATTGTCAAGTGTGATTGAACTCCCTAGTGATTTAGAAGTGTTGTGGATAGGAAACCCTTTGCTGGACACGGCGATGCCTTCGCTGGGTGACTTAAGGAAGTTGAAGGAATTGTGTGTCGGGTATAGCAGGGAGTTGAAGTGTTTGCCGGCTTCATCTAAACTGTCGAGTCAGTTGAGTTGGTTGACAGTGGTTGCCCCATAATCCACACATCAGAGCTATTCCATGATAACGTTTTATACCCCAACCTTGAGAAATTGATCTTAGAGGAGTGTATTCATCTTGTGGAGATTGGAACATTATCCAAGACACTCACAGAGGTGTACTTGTTCAGGTGTGATAATTTGAGAAGTATAGAAGGCCTTTGTGTTCTTCCAAGGCTTCGAGAGGTATCCATAAAATCTAGTTACGAGCTTCAAGTGCCACCGACTGTAGCAAAGACGCTGAAGCAGAACCGTGTGACACTAACATTGTCGTAGTAAGAGAAATTAAAATTTTCAATTTGCAATTTAAGTAAAATGGAGTAAAATATTATAGAGTGAATATGCTTTTCCTATATTTTTTAAATTTATATTTAAAAGATATTTTCATTAAAAAACTTACGATTATATTTTCATTAAATATGAAAATTAGTTACATATCTTTTTATTTTAAATATTAAGATTATAAAATCAAGAGATTCCAAATGAGATAAGTATTTTTTGCCATTAAAGTAAATTTGTTTACTGAAATTAATTGAAATGGTACTTTTTAAAGTTGAATGAATGTGTTTAGTGTTTCAAAAACTTGTTTTTTCATATTTGTAAAATTTACTGGAATTAATGTAAATTAAATAGAAATAGAAATAATATAATTATAAATTTTAATTAATAATTAAATAAAAATATAATATTTATTTTGTCCAATATAATATTTTAAGTTTTTGTTATTATATTCTTAATTTTTTTTACAAGATATTAATATAAAAGTTTAAAATAATTTTATAAGAATATAAATATATATAAACATATACTTAATTTTGATAAATATTATTTTGTTGTGTTTTGTATATAATTCATTTTATTATATCTAATCTTTTTTTTACAAACTAATGAAAAATGTTTACCCAAAAATAAAATTCATCGTTTAAATTGACATAAATATAATATAAACAATATGTTGTGGTTTGTAACCAGTTTGTTTTGTTTCGGACAATGTTTGTGGTTCCTAACAAAAATGTATTATGGGTTTGAATTGTATTAATAATAATTATATTGAATATTAACATACTAAAAACCATATTAACATAAGAAATAAAATTTATAGTTAAATTAGCATCTATATTAACACAAGAAGGAAAATTCATGGCTAAATTAGAGATGCTAGAGAAGACTTGTCTTTCAATTTGGGTTGTATAATTCGAATGTGCTTGAGCATAATTCTTCCTTTGTCTTGAGGATCACATGGTTTGAAACGTCGACCAAATCTCAATGATGTGATTATTCTGAAAGACAATCTCATTAGCATAAGTCTTCTTTTGGGAGGTCATGAGCCTCTTGCTTACCTACTTTGCTTGTATATTTCATTTTTTCATTATGTCTTTGTGCAAACATTGGTGTCAAAGGAATTGGACTTGGAAGGCTAATCTGGAGTAGGTTATCCCCTTTCTATTTGACTTATGTAGGGACCTTCCCTATGACGTAATTTTTTTAAGGCAACAAGTTCTAGATATAGGAACCATATGATATTTAACGAAATATGAAGTGATATAGTTTAAGATACGGCATTGAAAAATAAGCAATTAGACAATCCATTTGATACTAGTCAATCATTAACCACATCCTTTATGAAGTTTCATAATAATTAAAAGCACATCAATATTGAAAACACCTAAATTTGAGATACTTGATTGGTCCAATATTTTATTTCTTTCTAATCCCCCTTTACACCAAGATTTACTCTTGATTTAGTTTACTTGGTTTTAAAATGACCCTTACTTCATTATGCAAATTGGTATGATTACCTTATCTTAATTATATCTCAATGATTTTTTTTATGCCAATGGTGCCAATTTAGTCATGCCCTTTAAGAACTTCCCTTTGAAGTTCCAAGGGTGTCGCAACAATCAGTTCTTTCTTGATGCCAAGGGTTCCAGGTCGGTTGTTCCCTCCAAGAACTTCCCTTTGAAGTTGCAAGGGTGTCGCAACAATCAGTTCTTTCTTGATGCCAAGGGTTCCAGGTTGGTCGTTCCCTCCAAGAACTTCCCTTTGAAGTTCCAAGGGTTCCATGACGCTTGGCCTTCAAACATCCAATGACAACAAGGGGAAGAAATAGGTGCGACGACAAAGACTTCTATCTTCTCCTATGTTTCTATCTATACTGAGACTAATGGTGTTGGGGATTGAAGAATTTGCTTCGATGTGCACCCCCTGTAAAATCCCCATGAGCGACCCAATCTGGCGCCTACCCCCATGACATCCTGATCTTCAAGGCGAAGGTACCCCAATACTTCTATCCCAAGTCACAGCGGGAGTGCTAGCATGTGGAATCGGTCACATTATCCCACCCCTCTTGTAAGGGTCCATCTATCTATATAGATATGTCACCCATTGTTCTAAACTTATGCATATACAAAAAAAAATATAAATATAAACATCAACACGGAGATGCAACAAAAATAGATCTTCATTTCATTAATATCAAAGAAGTAAAAGATGATTACATATAGAATGGAAATAAACTAGCTCGGGTGATGGTAGCTTATCTTTGAGATGAGATGTAGCGGCTACATGCCTATGAACTATGTTACAATCAGGCTCAAGGGTATTTTTATTATTGAATAGAAAAGATAAACACTGAACAATGAAAACCCTAACCCTAGGAGATGGAACAACAAGAGTTTGTTGGCATTATGACTAATGTGTTGTCATTGATGACAACCTACTTGATGAACATGTCAACAGGATGTGTCTACATGAAACAAAGATTTTTGTCAAAGGCATAGCATTATTAATCTAGGTCGTCATTGATGTTAATATGGCATTGACCGATATGTCAATATTACTGAGATGGCTAATGATAGTTAAAACTCTTATTTGACTAGGATATCATGAATGAAGATGTCATGCCACTAAGAAGAAGTTTCATCCTAGATGCCTATTGTTCATAATGGGTCATTTCACTATCATGATGACATATATGGTGAAATTACATTTGATGACATGGAAAATGAAGGAATTGGAGATCACTTGATGGCATGATGATTAAAGACATAACAAGTGGAGACCTCACTTAAAAACACTTGGTGACAAAGAAGAAGCTCGTATTGTCCCAATCATTTCTACACTAAATAACGATTAGTCACATTTAAAATTATTTTTCACCTCCTTAGAGGCGGAATCTCATTATGAGACCTACACCATATTTTAGAGCATAATTTTGTCTGTCCAATGAGCTATTACACAACCCGAAACTCCAAGTGGTTTGAAAGCTATGAATTTTTGAAGTTATTTTATTAAATCTGGACATGGAGTTGACCTGAGCAACCTACACAAGTCGGCCTCCAAATAGAGGACGTGACTGTTCATTTCAAGGATGGAAAGGGTATATAAAGAGAGGCTCGAACCTCTATTTTTGTCAAGTAATTGCAGTGAAAACACAAAGACAAAGGACCAAACAACTAGGAGGTCGAGGAGGATGTTTTAAGATCACAATTTGGGCATTTTAAGTGATTAAAATATTCTTAAAGAGTTCAGACTTAAGGATAGAAGAAAAGAACTTGTGACAACCACCTCTGGAGGATTATTTGTAATAAATATATTTTTATCTTAGGACCTCTTTCACCTTTTGGAGAAGCACAAATCATTGTTTGACAATCTTGTGTGGCTTGGATAGACATTCTTTCAAGAACAGTCTCCTATGGATAGATTTCCGAGTCTTGTGCCTTGGTTTTTTATGGAAGAATACTTTGGGACAGAAAATAGTCTTGCCATAATTCAGACAACAGACTTTGGATACCTTTCAAGGCCTCGGACAATTACTTGGGAAGAAGCTCGATCAATATGTCTTTATCTCGGATTTGTGGAAGAAACTCATAACAGAATTTCATTGGATATTGATAGGCTGCTACAATAATAAGGATTAAGTTTGAGTTCATAGCTTGAAGTAGAATTGGACTCTGGACAACAAAAAAAGAATAGCTTCAAGCTCAGATTTTCTCGGTGTATAGTGATAGACTGTGATCCTGAGGGGTAGACTTGCTAAAGGTTTGGGCAGATCTCAGATTGGCTTTTAAAAGGTTCAATATTGAAGAAACTCTTTCGAAGATTGGACAATGAATAGAGCTTGGAACAAAGAACAAAGAAGAATTTGGTCAAGGACATATAAGTAAGTGCATCACTAATCAAAACTAGTGAAGGGTTTTGGAGACTTTGATTGAAGTATTTATGCAATGACCTTGAAGAAGATTGAAGATATTTTGAGAAGCCTTAAGAGATCTTGGAGATAACATTGAAGACCATGATGCATCATTGATGTCATCATGAGGTGACTTGGAGAATTTGCTCAGGTATGATGAAGAGAAGTGGTGACACCTTCTATATTACCAGGTTGTAACTGATGATGTAGCATGAAGACTACAATGAATTTGAAGATTGACAAGGATCGATAAACAAGACCTTGGGATCTGTGAAGTACAACCAAACATATATTGACAAAGTGAAGCTATAGGGTTGGAGCCCTTGGGCTTGGTGCCTTAGAATTGACAAGGTTGGTGCCTTGGAAAGTCCAAGTTGGTGCTTGGCAAATATAATATTGGTGTCTGGAGTTGGTGCTCCTAAACTCAAGGTTGGTGCCTTGGTTAAGATAGGGTCGAAGCCCTAGAGGTTGAAGCCTCACTAAAGTCCAATTTGGTGCTTGGAAATAGGTTGGATTTAGATCAGTGTCTGCATCTAGGGTTGGAGCCCTATATATATTGTACTTGATTCATTTTAAAGATTATATTAATAAAACAATTTATTCTTATTATTCATTTTGTGTTCTAAATATAAGTGATGTAATTTGTAAAAGAAACAGTTGAAAATAAATATTGATTCACCCCCCCTCTCAGTATTTCCAACAAGCAATTCAGAGGCAAAGGAATGATAAAGATAAACTTTGAAGAAGTATATGAGGGTTGTGTGAAGCAAAGCCACTTACACACACAGGCATGAAGAAAAAAAGGCACGTACAGTTTCTGAACCAAGGTATTCTAAATACCAAGGGTCTTTACCATGGTATTGACCCATGGTATTAAGCCCAGCAAGGAATATTTGAGCTCGTCAAAGAATACCATCGGCATTAGTGTGGTTTTGACATGTGGTATTGGATAAGGGCTAAGCTATATAAGGAGATGAAGCTCAAAGTGTTTGGGTGTGCAAGTGATTAATATTTCATGAATAGCTAGATCTGAATCAAGTGTGCATGTAATCGGCTAGTAATGTATTTTTTTATCTCAAACTAAGTATGCACCCGGGAATTTGATGATGGATCAGATCCAATAGATCTGAAATGACTACATTGATAATGCATTGATTTGATTTGTAACATTTATGTCTCACACATGTTTTATTATGTATGTCGAGAGATGGGTTTTGTTGTGAAGGTCTAATGTGCAGCGAAGCTATAAGTCAATATTTGCATATTTGTACGCAGTTTTGACAGCCTGAAAAGCACGTACATACACAGTTTAATACTGGTAAGTCACACATCAATTCATATATATGCGGATTTGATTCCTGAAGAGCGCATATACATGCAAAAGTGTTTTGTGGAAAGAGTGTATATAAGCTAGGGTTTTGTTGAATAAGATGTTTGATCAGTCTAATCAATCTTGATGTGTTTCTGTTGTCTGTGAATGAAGTCTTACTTCATGATCTGGGCTTAATAGTGATGTCTGAAGATGAATTGATTGAGGATTGGTGTGTTGAAGAGTGATGATGCAACTTGTTGAAGATCAGTGATGGTTCTGTGATTATTTCATAATGATTCAGTGGTTCTCTATGTGACTCAACGTTTGTTTCAGAATGGTAGTGACACAGTTTTAGGGTTAAATGTTTCAAGATCTATACATGAGTATGCTTCAAGGAAGTCACGTATACACGCAGTATGGCTTGGTATATTGATAAGTGGTTGTGCATTGAAGTTTTTGATATGTTGTGGTGTAGTTTTTTCTAGTTGCATTAGTTGATTGAAATCCAATGATTGTTTCAGTGAATTAATTCAGCATCTGGTTATGTATTTGGCTCAATAATATGTGATGGTTTTAGAATGTGATTGAGTGATTGATTATGTAGTACAAAGATGAAAATTTAGTTTTTAGTGTATTGAGATATGTACACAGGTAATCTTCATGGAAAGTGCATACATACGTGGGTATGGCTCATAACAATAGCGTATATATTATAACATATGATTGATCAATGTTTGTAGTGATAGGATTTGGTCTCAACGATGAGCAATATGTGGTCTGGTACACTAATGAATGAGTTTACAATGATATAAGTTATTTTGGTTGTTCGAGAATAAGTTAGTTCAATGATTGGGTTGGTTGATTCAGTTGGTTCATTAATTGAGTGATTTGTTGCAGTGTTTAGTTTTAGTTTTGATATTTGGTATTGGGCTTAAATGATGGTAGTGGGTCTAGTCTAAAAATTTGATGAAATGTGGCCTACAAGTTGTGATGTTTTGAATCAGGTGGATCCAGTGTGAAAATTTATGAAATGTGATTGGCGGTGGTGCTGAGGATTAGAGCCTTGAGTGAGGGAGTCGAAGCTTCATTCTAGTGGTAGCTAATAAAATAGATGAGGGGCTAGGAGCTCCCTTCCAGTGGGTGTTGGTAAATGATATCAGGGGGTAGGTGCTCCCTTTTAGTGGGTGCCAGAGAATGAGAGAAGGTTGTAGCCTTCTGCAGGTGGGTGTTTGCATGATGGTATGATTCTGCGCCAGTACAAGATTGTAAGAAGTTTTTCTTTATAATAAAAAGAATACTGAGACGACAACATCAGTGGTTTTCCCCACATTAGGTTTCCACCTAAAATCCTAGTGTTAATTTGTGTTTCTTATGTGTGATAGTTTATTTTTTTAATACTACACATGGTTATTGTTTAATTAATGCTAAATAATGTACTGATGCATTGATTCAAGTTAAAAGACGATGAATTAACTACAAAGTTGTTTACTAGATATACGCTAGTTATCTACATAATAGTCGCATATATACTCAGGTTTCTTATAATAAAGTTTTGTACATAAATATGAGTAAGAAAAGAAAAAGTTTTAGTCAGTTTTTAAAACACTGATTCACCCGTCCTCTCAGTATTTTCCCCAACAATTGGTATCAAAGCCGGTCCTTTGGAGGAAGGTTGATGGCTTGAAGCAAGATTCATCAAGATGAAAAATCAAGAGGGGACAACATCTATCAGGCCACCATTGTTCAATGAAACCAATCTTGTTTTCTGGAAGGTAAGAACAAGAGATTATTTAGAGTCACTTGGAGCAGATGTATGGGAAATCATTGAAGGAGGCTATCAACATCCATCCTCCATTCCCAAAAGAAGAAATATGAGATCAATGCAAACGTTGTCAATTCTCTGTTAGGAAACTTATAAAATCAGAATTTTTCAAAGTCATGTAGCTAAATACGAAAAAGGCTATATGGGACAAGATTATCCAAAGTTATGAAGGTGACACCAGGGTAAAAAGTACCAAAATTCAAACTCTTAGAATTCAATATGGAACTCTCACAATACACAATGATGAAAGTATCACAAGTTTCTTTCTTAAGGTAGATGAGATCATGAATTTTTCAAGAAACCTTGGTGAAGCAATAAAAGAATCATCACCGGTTGAGAAAATATTAAGGTCTCTAACTTCTAAATTTGATTCAAAGAATAAATGCAGTGCTTGAAGAATATTATTGTTGTATAACTTCATGGGATTCTAACAGCCTATGAAATGAGAAAGATGGGTCCCTCAAATATCATAGAAGTTGCATTCAAAGCTACTGCAAAAGAAAAATAAAAGGTAGAATTGGGTTATGTATAAGAAGAAGAGGCAAAATTCATAAAGAAACTCCAAATGGGTACTAGAAGATTCAGAGGTAAGCTTCCCTTCAAAAATTTTGCTTGTAGTTCTATTGGTCATTATGCTCCTAAGTGTCCCTATACAAAAAGTCATGAGAAAGGGAAAGAAACTACAAAAATAAATAAGAGAATGTATGAAAACAAGAGAAGTTTTTATACACATGAAGATAGTTATGGTCTTTAAAATGGTGAAGAAGGTGAGTCTGATCAAGAATTTCATTTACTTATGGCATTTGAAGATAGAAGCAGTAATGAGTCTGATTACCTAGAAGAACAGGATATTTTTATTGAGAACTTTGAAAATGATATATCAGATGCAGTGACAATTACAGATGTTGGAAAATACTCAAGTTTGGGAGCACCCCACTTTCTATTGATCAAGAATGAATAATATGGTAACAAAGAATTAGCAGGTGCGGGCTTTTGTTCTAGCTGTAATCCATTTCATTTTCTATGAAATAATGATAGGGATGATGACAGTAAAACAACCGAACTTGCACTTATGGGTAAAAGTGACAGTAAGCACTCTAAAGAGAAAACAGATTAAAAAAAGGTGCCTCTAGAAGCATAAAATCAAGACAAGGCAGAAACAATGGACAATGCAGATGTGCATATGATGAGAAAATGTAACTATCAATAATGGAAAGAAAATATGAAGTCTAATCTAATGAGTCTTGAGGTTTGGTACCTAGTATGTAATGTCTACACCAAATTCCTCCATCAGATGAGGAAGTGTGAGTGAATAGTAAGGCTTTGAGTGACATCTTTTGTAGCATAACTGATTCAACATTAAATAAGGTTATGCATTATACAACTGCAAAGCAAGTGTGGGATAACCTATAGAAATTCATGAAGAAATCCCAAATGAAGATTCTTCATCAAGGGATCTACCAGGTAATCCTATCCCTAAAAATGTGTTCAAAATGTCAGATGGAGTTCTTGATTCAAAAGAAGTCAGGTTAGAAGAAATTTTTGATTTGAGAACAAAACTTGATCTTTCTTTGAAAAATATTTTTAATCTTAAAGATAAGTTGTAGGAATATGACAACAAGGATCATGCTTGTTATGCAACCAAATCACAAAATAGAAGAAAAGATAGATCAATGACTTCAAAATCAGCTTCTTCGAGGGGGCACCCTCCTTTACATTACACAAATGAATAATTCTTGGATGATACAAATGACAAGACCTCCTTTCTATATATAGGAGTCTTAGGGGTCACAATATAATCAGAGTCGGCATAATAATAATATTCTAAGGGCACAACAATAAAAATAGTGGGCTTCTAAGGGGCACAACAATAAAAATATGGGGACTACATGGGCACAACAATACAATAAGGGGGTTTCACTAATAACAATAAGGGGCTACACTAGTAGTATAGGGACCTAACATGCCCCTCTCCTTCAAAAAGTGTTGTTGCTCAATCTGAGTAGTTTTGGGTGCTTCTGTATAAAATTCCATCCTCCCATGTGGAATCTTCAGCAGGTAAGTTCTTCCACTTGATGAGATACTTTGAAATTGATTGATTTCGTAGTTGTCGATTTATTTTTTCTGCGACTGCTTTGTGTTCCAATATGATTTTTCCTTTTCAAGTTATGGTAATATTGTTTGAACTGGAAGCTTATCACCTATAATCCTCTTTAAGCATGCCACATGGAGAATTGGGTGCTCTCGTGAAGATACAAGAAGCTCCAATTTGTATGCCATAGTACCAATCTTTTGTAACACCTTGTACAAACCATAATACTTTGGTGATAATTTATTATCCTTCGCAGCTTGCTTGAGGGACATTTTTTTGTATGATTGTAGTCGTAGAAATACCCAGTCACCTACATTAAAAATTCTTTCGTTGCGATGTTGATATGCTTGTTGTTTCATTCTATTCTGTACCGAAGTGAGGTTATTCTTTAAGAGTTGGAGAACGTGTTATTGATGCTCGACATGATCTTCCACTGCTTGAACCTTAGAATTTTTTCTTAAATATGATGTGATTGATAATGGATGATATCTATAAAGTGCCATAAATGGGGTCATTTTTGCTGCAGTATGGAAGGAAGTGTTATACCACCATTTTGCTAGGGACAACCACTTGAATCATTATGTCTGTTTATCAGATACAAAGAAATGAATATATCATTCCAAACATTTGTTCACTATCTCAGTTTTCCCATTAGATTGGGGATGATAAGATGAGCTATGAGATAAATGAGTATCCAAACAAGAAAATATTTATGTCTAAAAATTTCCAATGAAAATGGGATCTCTGCCGCTTACAATAACCTTTCGGTTTCCATGTAGCTTTTGAATTGTTTCCATAAATGCAGTGGAAAATGTATTGGCTTTAAATGGATGAGATAATGCAAAAAGGTGTGCATGCTTGGTAAGTCTATCAACTACCACCATGATGACACTCTTTCCTTCGGACTTGGGTAAACTTGTGATAAAATACAGATAAAGGTTGTAACAGACGAGTCTTAATTGTCTCAACTTTATTTTGTTGGCAAACCAAACATTCCACCACAAAATTTTGAATATCAGATTTAAAACCATCCCTAAAAAATTCCTTCTTAACCTTGTGGTAAGTTTTTAAAAATCCTGAGTGCCCTCAAAAGGCAGAGGTGTGCAAATTCCAAAAGAATCTTTTGTTTGAGTTGGGAATTCTTATAGAGGTATAAGTGATCTTTATACCATAACGAATCATTTTTCCAGCTAAATGTATCAGATGTACTAGGATCTTGCTGCAAATTTTGAATGTGTTCCCACACTTCTTCGTCATTCTTCCATTCATCTCTTGCTACGCTTATCCAATTTGGTTGGATAATAGAAATGTCACAAAACAATGCTTCCTCATCCTTATCATTTCTTGAGAGTGCATCTGCAACAACATTTTGCTTCCCTTTTTTGTAGATGATTTCAACGTCATATTGTACTATGTTTGTACTCTTTTTTGCTACTGTTCTGAAGATTATCTTTTTTGTTTTCCTATTTTTTCCTATCATGTGTGTTTTCACCTTGAAATGTCTTCCCATTGGGTAAGGTTACCATTTATTAAATGCATTTAGTATTTCCAACATTTCCTTCTCATAAATAGCTTTGTGTAAATATTTTCCTTTGATTAGATGACTTTTGAAAGCAATGGGTCTTCCTTCTTGCATTAAACAACACCAATTCCTTTTTGTGAGGCATCACATTTGACAATAAAGGATTTTATTAAATCTGGCATAGCTAAGACCAGTGCCTGGCACATTGCCTCTTTAAGATGTTCAAAGGCCTTCATTGTTTCTAGAGTCCATGAAAATGCATCTTTCTTTAGTAATTTTGTTAGAGGCACTGATATTCTCCCATAATTCTTAACAAAATTGTGATAATACCCCGTCAACTCGAGAAATCCTCATAGATGCTTTATGGATGTGGGGATTTTCCATTCCTTAATGGCTTTAATTTTGCTAGGGTCTACCTTAACACCTTCATGAGATATAATATGACCCAGATATTCCAACCTTTTGTACTCTAAAGAAACTTTTGGAGGCTTTTGCATATAATTGTTTCTCCTCCAATAGTTTGAGCACCCTGTCAATATGTTGAACATGATCCTTCCAAGACTTACTATAGATTAGTATATCATCAAAAAATACTAACACAAATTTTCTAAGGAAGGGTTTGAAAATGGAACTCGTCAAACCTTGAAATGTACAAGGTGCATTGGTAAGGCCAAAAGGCATCAATAAAAAATCCATAATGATCCTCATGAGTTCTAAATGTTGTTTTCAAAATGTCTTCAGTCTTCATTCTGATTTGATGATATCCTGAATGAAGACCGAACTTGGTGAAGTAAATTTCTTCATGTAATTCATCCAATAATTCATCTATGGCAGGAATAGGAAATTTATCTTTAATAGTGAGCTTGTTGAGCTCCCTATAATTCAGACACATGCGCCATGATCCATCCTTATTGTGCACCAATACTACTGGAGCAGAGAAAGAACTTTGACTAGGTTGAATTATACTAGCCTCTAGCATTTCTGCCCATGCATTCAATTTCACTCTTTTCGGCATATGAATATCTGTAAGGTCTGATGTTTAGAGGCACACTTCCTAGAATCAAACGAATAGCATGATCATGATCACGAATAGGTGGGATAACTTTGGGAGTGTCAAATATCTTGGAATGATTGTCCAAAACTTTTTGGAGATATGGAGAAATAGATGATTTCAATGTGGAAATCTCTAGTGAACATAATTGCGCAATTATGCCCCATTCGTATTTCTTTAGGAGTTTTGTATTGATGTTAGAGCTTATTATCTTTCCTAGTTGCCCTGCGATACCCCTTAATTCAACTTCCTTACCTTCCCAAAAAACATTCAAGAAAATTTCTTGAAAATTAAAAGCTATCGTACCCAAAGATTGTAGCTGTTGGACTCCTAGTACAACATCAACACCACCCATTGGAATGGAAAGCATTGAACTATTCAATACATATTCTCCCATGGATAACTTTATATTATGGCACTTTCCAAAGCAATTGATGGTTTCTCCATTTGCAACCATCACTTGACACTCTAGTGCTGGATATAGGAAGAAATTCAATTCCTTGGCTATCTTACAATGAATAAAATTATGGGTACTACCCGGATCAATCAACATTATTACCTTTTTCTTCTTGATCTATCCTTCTATCTTGAGGGTTTTAGGAGTGCTAATTCTTGCCATTGCATTACAAGATATGGTCGGATTCATTTCTTCTTTCTCTAGGTTTGGTTCCTAGTGTATATCCTCTTCTTTTGACGTTTTTTGTTCCTTTTCTTCCTCCTCTTCACAATCTATGTAAAGTAATTTATTATCAACACACTTATGACCTTTAGTGTATTTGCTATCACAGATGTAACAAAGCCTTTTTTCTCTTTTTTCTTCTAATTGTTGTGGTGTCAACCTTTTATATTGTGGAAGGCTAGGGGCAACAACACTTACATCTTTATAGTTGTGAGTGGTAGGCTTCCTTGTTGCCATACTTTTTCTTTCAATTTTTCTTGCCAACCTGAATGCCTTCTCCAATGAATCAGATTCCAAAAGGTGAACCTCATGTTAGATGTTATCCTTTAAAGTCCCTATGAACACATAAATCCTATGCTCCTCTGGAATATATTTTACCCTAATATTCAATTTTTGGAATTTCGCAATGTGCTCCACCCTTGAACCCTTTTGTTTGATATTTATCAATTTGCTAAAGAAGATGTTTCTTTTTGTATTCTCATAATGTGCTATCATTTCCTCCATAAAATTTGACCAAGTGAAAATTTTTTTATGAGAGAAAAGACATCGATACCATACAAACTGATTGGGTTCCAAATATAAAGTTGTAATGCGTACCTTTTGTGTGTTTTGCACATTATGGAGATCGCAATATTGCTCCATCTATAGTATCCATGTTACAGGATCCTTGCCATCAAACTTACTCATATCGATTTTTGGAACATGGTGAATCTTCAATCGAATGTTAGATTCTATGAAATCGTCATTAACATTACTTTTTTTCTTATAATGAATTTCCTCTACTACCTTTTCACCATTAGGAAGCATTTTGTGTAGCAACTTTACCAAAACTCCTTCCAAACCTTCCATTTCTTTCTTCAAATCTTCAATGTTTTCTTTTAGTTTTTCTTCTAAACCATCCATATTAGCTTCCATTCCTTTATTTAAACCATCTATCTTAGTTTCTATTACTTTTTGTGAGAGTGAAATTTGCTGCACTTGGTCTCATAATTTTGATATATCATGTTGCATTTCTTCCTCTTCTTCACGAGTCATGGTAGAGATTTCAGGTTGCTTACTAGGTGTTTCAATTTTCTTTCTCTGGTCCATCCATTAATGATAATTATGCTTCAGTGTTCCCTTTGAATCACTTCAAACTAATTTTTGAAACCAAACTTATGCAAAAAAAAAACTACACACCTTTTTTCTCTTTGTAGGAGCTCGATATTAAATCTGATGTATGTTTGTAATTTCAGATTTCCAAGGTTTGAAATTTTGTCCTATAGTATCCCTATGAGTCCTCTTTCTAACCCCACTGGTCTGATAAATATTGGATTCTTCAAGAAATATTTTTTCAAATCTCCCATGATGACTTGATTATAGACAAGTTCAGTAGAGCGAACTTGTATGACCTTCCACGTGTCCCTTTTTTGACCATCAGACCTGAAAAAAATACACAGAAAACTAAGGTCAGTCCCATTTCTGTAACTTCTTACTAAATTTCAATCCGATTCTCAGAGAGAAAGTTATGACAATTTTCCCAAGGTCACTTGTTTGGGATGTAATTCGGGAGCCTGCAAAAACCCTAACTTCCTTGGATCATATCTCCTCAACTATAGGGGGAAAATATTTGAAATTTGGATGCGAGGTTCATTAAAATTTTGTCTCAAATGGGTTTTAATTTCAGCTTTTGTATCATCATAGACAACATGTTATAGCGAACATGCCACGATGACCTGTTTGGAGCAGCGAAACCCTAGAATACAAAGCTCTGATACGAAATGTTATGCTACCAACTCACAAAATAGAAGAAAAGATAGATCAACAACTTCAAAATCAGCCTTTTTGAGGGGGTACCCTCCATTACATTACACAAATGAATAATTATTGTATGATACAAATGACAAGACCTCCTTTCTATATATAGGATTCTAAGGGGTCACAATATAATTAGAGCCGACATAAAAATAGTATTCTAAGGGCACAACAATAAAAATAGTGGGCTTATAAGGGTAATAATAACAATATGGGGACTAAATGGGCACAAAAATACAATAAGGGGGTTGTACTAATACAAGAAGGGGATACACTAGTAGTATAGGGACCTAACAATGCTACTATGGTATCTAAACGATATTGTGAAGGTCTTGAAGCTAAGATCGTCTCTCTAAGAGAAAATATTGAAAAATCAAATAAGCAGAATGAAGAACTACTTCAAGCATTTGAAGAAAAACAAAGTGGGCTGAAAGATGAGATTCTTAAATTAAATGAGCAAGTGGAAGAAGGAAGAAGGGTTGAAGAAGGTATGAAGAAGCAGTATCTAGAAAATGAAAAGTAATATCAAAGAATGGAGGTTGAGGTAAACGTCCTAAAAGGTAAATTACAAGAAAAAGATAAACATTTGCGATTTCAAGATAGTGCTAAGATTTTGGATACTATTCTTAGTAGTCAAAGGTCTCCCTCTATCAAATTTGGCATTGGTTTTTATGAAACGGTTGAAGGAGAATATCGTTCACAAGTTGAGGCAAGGAATTTAAAGGGTAACAATATAAAACATAAAATGCTCAACAAAGAGATAAGAAGTCAACCTGATAGAAAAAAAGGAAAGTGAATCTTCAAAGAAAATCATTTAATCCTATTGTTAATCAATTCTATCCTCTTATCAATAATGCTGAATGTTTTATATGTCATAATTATGAAGATGTTGCAGCAATTGCATAAGTAGATTGTTTCAACCACAAGAAAATAACTGCTTCACAAAAAAATCATCAACTTCCAGGCACTCAGGCTTCTTTAAAGGATATTGTTTTTCCTGCAATATATATGGTCACAAAGCTATTGATTGCAATAGAAGAAATATGAAATAGAATTATTATGATTCCTTTGCTCACATCAGATGCTATTCTTGTAAAAATTATGAGCATGTATCAAGAAAATGCAAGAACAAATCTATGGATCATCTCAGACAACATGGCAAGAAACCAGATAAGAATATTGATGTCGTAAGACCTTAAAAAGACGGATCAACCAACATTTTTCATAATAAGCGAAAAGAAGAAGAACATATAAGGTGTGGTCTTCCTCTCTGCTCACTTGAAGAAGAAGATGAATGGTACATAGACAATGGATGCTCTCATCACATGATTGAAGATAAGAGTAAGATGGAGTCTTTCAAGAAAAACCAATATGGTAATGTTATTCTGGGAAATAATGCTCCAACAAAAGTTTTGGGAAATGGTAGAGCCATAATAATAAACATAGAGGAGCAACTGATACTTTATTAGTTCAAGGGCTAAAGAAGAATATTCTAAGTGTAGGTCAAATGGAAGATAAAGGAAATATATTTGATTCAGACATCGGAGATTCCACAGTAATAAGATTTTTCTGCCAACGTTTCGAATCCCAACTGGGATCCATCATCAGGGCAACTTGAAGCTTGATAGAAGAAGAGCAGCTGATTAGGGTATAAATAGGGATGAGGAAAGCAAAGAGGAGGGTCGGCTCTCAATTTTGAGAAGTCGGCTGCCTCTCTATTAATTAATTTT
>APFE030355182.1:0-16766 GCA_000404065.3 Pinus taeda | reverse complement strand
TCTCATGGTTATTTCCCAATAGTCATATTTTTTCCCATTGAACTGTGGGAGTTGAGGATTAAACATACCCATGCCGGTGCACTCTAAACTATGATTCAAATAACTGACTTTGTTTTGTTTTTTTTTTTAAATACTCACTGTTTCATCAACAGTAACACAAGAAACTAATTTGAGAAATACCTGGATCCTTTTCACTGAGTCTTCACTTTGCTGGAGAAGTTGCTGCAGCCAGAAAACTCCTTCCTTCAGCTTCTTTGACACCTTCAAATAGCCTAAACAAGCTCTGATACCACTGTTGGGGATTTTTCAGGTAAAATCCCAAAAACAAACAAACTGCACAGAGAGACAATGCTCTGTTTTTCTCCAGGATCTTTAACAAATATTTCTGAGCAGAGCATTACATACACCCACAATATCTTTGTATTCATTAAAACAAAATTCCTTATACAAGATTCATCATCTTTCACTCAGAGGGATTCACAAAAAAACATTTTAACAAAATTACTCTGTCTCCTTTAAAAAAAATTTACACAACTGTGTGTAAATTTTGTTTACATTTACTGCTGTAAAAACCTTTTGCATATACTGCTATAAAAAATAAAAAACAAATTATGCACTTTGCATATTACAAAACATCCAGCACTCAAGTCATTACATTACAATACATATGATTTACATCGAATTTGTTTTTGCACTGCTGTGCATTCTTTTCTTACCATACGAAATCAATACATAAAAAAAACTTTCACGCTGCTCCCCCTGTTCTCTCTACTCGCACTGTTGTGCCTTCATTTCACATTACAGTACACAATCTTCATCTTCGTTTTTCTTTTTCCTTCAAACTCGCACTGCCGTGCAAACTTCAGTTTTTTTTCATATCAATGTCAACATAACAAAAACAAACATATCATATATGTTTCATACGTGTTTTACTGCCGTAAAAAAAAAACTTAAAGGCTTCTACCAACTATCTACGTCCAGGAGGAATTCATTAAATGCCTTAATGAAAAATTGGCGGTCAACTAAAACTTTGTTTTACTCCACGCAAGCTCCATGCCCTGCAGAGCGTACTTGAAAGTTTATCAAAAACTATTTATAATGTTATCGGGTCGCAACATAACTCATGGTAAAGCCTGCCCCTTTGTTATCACTGATAGCGATATCGGCGATCGCTCATCGCAAACATAAAAGCCTCGATTTCTTTGATAATGCCGATGCGATAACGCTGTGGACCCGATAATCTATCAAAATGAATTAATACCGTCGTCGGGTCCAATCCATCGGCGATAGCTCGTCAGCGATGTTTCCATGCTGTTGCACGGCTCAACCGTTGCGCAGTTGAAATTACATTTTCAACCATATAGATAATCATAAGAGAAGCAGATTATCTTAAACACAAAATCACTCATTTGAAAAAGAAAATATCTTACCAAAGAATAATTTATCTAAAAATAATTCATCAGAAAAAATCAGTTACATTTAAATAGGTCTAAACAACCTTCTACAAACTAATTGTATCTAATAATAACCAATAACCCTAACAATAAAATATATAATAATAACCAAACAACCCTAACAATAAAATATATAATTACACTTGAAATATAATTACCATGTAAAATATAACGAGGGAGAAGGAAATTACAACGAATGGCAAAAACAAAAAATTCATGAACGCTACCCAGTAGAAAAATACATTTTATTACAATACCAACCATATTTCAAAATCAATAAAGTCACCGATTCGATTTAATTTCCACAGGTGAGGGACCAAGCATCCAAACACCAAGATCACATCTAGGTACACCGTTGTAGAAAGAATTCGAAAGAAGTAACGCATCACAGATATAGACATGCAGATAACAGCTAGGCACCCTTCCAAGAAGACTTCTGAAGATGAAACGCAATCTACGGCCCATCACCGTATCAGGTCAAAGAGAGTGACTCATTTCAGTCTATCCGTAAGAATCGGAAATGGAATGAGGATGTTCGGAAAATAACTCCATCAATCAATATACACAAGTTCAGATTTTTGTGAGCAGCCACGAATAATGCGGGGGGTACTACAACTCTGGGATATTATCTGTTTACATTTGTAGTAGGTTAATTTCATCATTCGATTCGATAGTGGAAAGGAAAAAACGGCAGTCGACTCAGCGTTCATATTATTCAGTTGTTGTGAAATATTGATAAAATCAAGTATGGAGGCTTCGAAAAATGAATAACCATCAAACTATTCTTTGTCCTCTGGAATTTGAATATGTTACAGCAAGATGGGTTTCCTCAATGCCCAGTGAGAGTAGGGTCAATTTTTATGGCCACAGTGCGTTTTGAAAAAATAAAATGGACCAACCCGAGTCTATCAAGGTTTAGGTAGAAAGAAGAAAAAGCAAACCAAAAACAAGTTTCTGGCACTATAAAATCCCACCTCTTCTACCTTCCATGAAACAAGTTTCGAGCAACTATCGGCTACAACGCGGGTTCTACCTCCGAACTATCGCTATGGATTTCAAATTCGTGGTAATTCCTTGCAAACAATGTTTGTGATTTCTAATTTTATTTGTGTGAAAAAATTACGAGTCGTTTTGAACAAATAAATTATGTGCAGACTACATTCGCGTCAGTTGTTATTATGGCGCTGTTAATGGTCGATTCAAGTTGGGCTACTCATAGAAAGGTGCTGAGCAAAAGTGATTCCGGCGCTTCACCGATATTCAATGTCATGGACTACGGTGCACATGCCGGCGGTTTAAAAGATGATCGGACGGTGAATATATTTTAATCCATTATATAGGTTCAATATTCATTTGATATTTTTGTTCTAAAATTTGATGCACTCCGCATATACACATCTTTAATCCTGGAAGCCAGTGGGCCCGCACCTTTTTAAATTAATACCGTACCTTTGACAGAACTCTTAGATTTTAGGAAAATTCCCTCCCACGGTCTTTATCTGTCTTTTATTTTCACGCTTAAAATCTGATGCACTAGGAATAAATATTTTTTTGCTCTCTGGTAACGGCCAAAGATATGTGCCTATTCCTTTCAGAGAACTAGTTAAATCCTATTCCTTTCTTATAATACCTACGTATTGTTTCTCATTTGTGATTTATAGGCATTCATAGAAGCATGGGAAGCAGCATGCATGGCATCTTCCAACGCAGTGTTGCAAGTACCATTGGGGAAGACATTTTTAATTAACCCAGTGACGTTTCTTGGCCCTTGCAAGTCTCATATTTCTGTAGAGGTGAGCAAGTTGAATATTGGATTGTATGCTTTTTAAGATGATTATGAAAATTCCATATTAAATTATTTGCTAAAATTATAAATTTGCAGATTACTGGAACAATAGTTGCACCCAATAAACAATCTGCATGGAATAGCGATGAACTTAATCAGTGGATTCGATTTTATGGTATATCTGGATTGACGATAGAAGGTGGCGGTGTCATTGATGGTCAAGGCCAAGATTGGTGGTCTAAATCCTGCAAGGTTAACAACCAAGAAGTAAGAGTTCCCTTTAACTGTTCTGTTTCACCTCCCCGTTGTGTACATGTGGCCACTAAAAATTGGGTGGTCCTGTTAAACCACACAAAAGGTTTCAGTCATTTGCCCAATACACGCCAGTCATTTGCCCAATAAACGATGCACACATGGCACTGACAATCTCCTTCCATACCCCGCTCTTATCGTCCAGGTCAGCCGCCATTCAAAATCCTGTCGCAATCCTCTCTAATATTCCATCTCTTCCGCGTTCGACTGCTCCGAGTCCACCTCTAGCCTTTTCACAAGCATCATCCAAAATCTTTCCCTACCCAACACTTACCATGAAACAACAAATTAGTAGTATAAACCGGCTCCTTCAATTTATATTAATGACGTCAAATTTCTTGTGTGCAGGGTTGCTTGCATGCGGCTCCACCGGTTTGTTTCCAGCCGGCAATCTTATCCTGATTACCTTGTTTATTTGCTTGAAAAAAGACGCAATGATCAACTTGTTATAGACGGTTTTTTTAATCTTTCTGTAAGTTTTAATTCAAGGCTGTGCTCATCCGGTGGTTTGGATTTTGGGTTGGTCTTACAGGCAATGACTATTAGTGGATGTTCAAATGTTTTGATAAAAAATGTGCAATTTGTCAATAGCCAACGAATGCATCTCGTAGTGGTCGACTCTTCTGATATCCAATTAAACGGGCTTCAGATACAAGCTCCTGAACAAAGCCCAAACACTGATGGTATTCATTTACAAAGAGTTAAGAATGCCCAAATAAACAACTGTGTCATCCAGACAGGTTAGAAATTAGTGATTTCACTGGTTTGCGTTAATTTGTTTATTCCCAAATTACCATTTTCTTAATAATAAATCAGTCAATATCCATCTAGCGTATATCTATCTCCCCTCAGCTGCTATAAGTGCAAATCTCAATTTCACTTAGTTAATATTCAGATTGGCAAACGCATAATAAACATCAAAGGTTCTGCTAACTATGATTATAAATACTGTATATCAGGGGATGATTGCATTTCCATTTCGTCGGGCTCATCTACTATTAATATCAAAAACATAAAGTGTGGCCCAGGCCATGGCATCAGGTGAGATAAGTATTTTGGATCTTATCATGCAGAAAATACAATCAGTAAAGATGAAATCTGAATTGTACTTCTTCTTTTGTGCAGCATTGGAAGTCTGGGAAAGAATGGAGAAGAAGCCAAAATTGATGACATTCTAGTCCAAAACATCACTTTTGTCGAAACATCCAACGGAGCCAGAATCAAGACTTGGCAGGTTGGTTTAACATGTGTATGGCTTCTTTAAGTATTTCTATTCATACGGCAATGAACTGCAGTTCGTAATTGATATAACAGAATTCATGCTTTTGTAAATATACAGGGCGGTTCTGGCTATGCACGAAATATCATATTTGAAGACATAGTTGTTCATAATGTTAAGAATCCGATTATCATCGATCAGTACTATTGCGATTCCGCTTCACCTTGTAAAATTCAGGTGATCAACTAACCAATATGAGTTTAGCTCCCACCGTTGTTGAAATATCATTTTGAAGTCCGTGGATGTGTGCTTGCGAACGATGTTGCCATCAACATTAATTCCGAAATACTTGTTTAAGCGCGCATAATATAGGATAAATTTCCAATTTATTTTATCCTATAAATACTATCAACTAGGTTAGTAATTGGTAACTACATAGAATTTCATCTTTAGGTAAGGAATCGGTAATCACGGAATTTGGTAATTCCGGGGATATCACCCAACTCGAAGAGACCCCTATAACCCTAAACGTCGCTAATTCCAACCATCAAAGTTAATACAAATTCTCAAAAAAGGAAAAACAAAAACAATTGTGTTTCATTTTATTGTAATATAAAATAATTGTTTAAATATATATATATATATATATTGATCGATAATATATAATATAAACTTCACCTAAGGACATCTGATCTCCACTAAATGCATAGAGGTAAAAACTATGTTATACTCTGCGTATCAATAATACTGTGCGTCATGTTGTTGTGTGCAGCCATCCGCAGTGCAAATACAAGATGTCACGTATAGAAACATACAGGGAACGTCATCGACCGATGTGGCTGTGAACTTTTCGTGCAGCAAGACAGTTGCTTGCACAGGAATTACTTTGACAAATGTTGAGATAACTTCAACGACTGCAAATAAAGTCAAGTCGGTGTGTGCCAACGCTCTGGGAATGGCTCTGGGGACGATATTGCCGCCCAGCTGTCTGAAAAACTAGTGCGGTCCATTGGACTCCTTCAAAAGCATCATTCGGTTATATTGGTTTGTGTTATATGGGAGTTTTATAATACGGTGAAATTTGGTCTTTTGTTGACTTACTTTGTAACGAGAAGATATTTCAAAACATTTCAATAAATTTTAGCCAAATTTAACAAGATTCAGTTATACTGGTTTTTGTTTTATGGGAATTTCATAACATTGTGAAATTTGGTCTTCTCTCAACTTACTTTGAACCGACAAGATACCTCAAAACATTACAATGAATCTTAGCGAAAACTTAACAAGATTCAGTTATACTAGTTTTTGTTCTATGGGAAGTTCATAACACTGTGAAATTTGGTCTTTGTCAACTTACTTTAGACTCATATTTGATACCATTTAATTTATACATTTTTATAAATTTGCATTTAAATATATTGAAAACATCCACACATATAAATTATCATTATATTTTATTTGACTAAATCTTTTTATTTTAATTATAAAATCAAAAACTATCTATTTTAGAAAAGTTATAAATATAAATTAATTATGAAAATTTCAAAAAAAAATTAGTTATTATTTTTCAAATTATTGGTTTAATCCGGTTTAAATTGGTATCTGAAACTTAGTACTAATACTTATCTCACCAAGTAAATACTTGTTAGTGTAGAGTGTTAGCTAGTAGGGTAAGTGATTGTGTATGTTACAATTATTTATCTTACCAAATAAATACTTATTTGTGTACTGTTAGTATTTAAAATTTTTGTTGGTACTTATCTCACCAAGTAAACACCAATTAATGCAGAAAGTGGTTGTGTATGTTATAATTATTTTTCTATGTTTATTAGTGATACACCAAATTAATTAATTTAATAATTTTTATTTTTGTTCACTGAATTTTCAAGGTGTTTTCTCCTCAAAATTAATACTCTGAAAAACATAAAGGTTAAATTCACAAATTAATTAATTTTTTATTTTTTTATTTTTCTTACTTGAATTTTCAATATGCTTTCTCTTCAAAATCAATACATGGAAAGACTTGAAGATTAAATTCACACTTCTTATACCAATTTTTTGAAATGTGGTTTCTATACTCATAATTACAACTTACAGTTTTGAATGTGAATTCCACATAATCCAATTAAGTGGTCATAATATTAAGAGTATTAGTTGTCATAATATTGAGAATATTAATTGGGCTCATGTGTTGTTTGATAATTTTTTATTTACTAATTTGTATTATTTATTATTTAATAATTTAAGTTATTTAATATTTTATTATTTGATATATATGTAAGTTATGAGAATATAAATAATAATGATAATGGCGATGATGATGAACCTCCACTATGACCAATGCAGTTTATCTGACCTCGAGAAAAGAAAAAGAATCTAATGTGATTCTTCAAAATCTTGTTTACGTTGTAGTTATGATGGCTTAATAAGTCAATAAGATTAGAAGTGTAGCAGATGTTCATGAATTGAGAGCGGATGTGAGTAAGAGTAGAGGTGGATCACAACAATCCTCAGTTCAAGAGGAAATATTGAAAATGAAAATTAAGTTTATATATATATAATGAATATTGATTAGTTATTCTATTATGATTAGATAAAGTCAAAGGATAAATAATAATAATAATAATAAAATGATATAGTTAGGAACTGTTTATTTTAGTAGTTATAATAAACATTGATAAGTTTTTTAATATAGTTTAAACATATCATCCCAATGAACACTTATTTATTATACCTAGTGCAAACTTGGTATTTAGCATTGAAATTTGCCTTTGACTAAGTATTAGTTTGTGTTCGACCAAATATTTATGCCATCCATAGTTTAACATTGAGAATTCATTTTTATTCTTATTTTTATTTTATTTAAATTTAGTTATTTGTAAGGTTATTGGTTGAGGTCTTATTATAGGTTGTTTAGTAACCTCCATTTTGATTAGTTACTACGTTTTTATTTTTAGTTTTATTTATTTTTTTATTTCACTTTTTACTTTATTTTATTTTATTTTTTCTATTATTTCCATTTTCATAAATTGTAATTTATTTTATTTTATAATATAGTATATATATGCTATATATATCGTATATATATTAACAATAAATCTCACACTATATAAACAATTAGTTAATCATAATTATATATATATATATATATTCTGATGCATTTAACAAAACATTATTTTTATTAGTTGAGTTATTTTTTTTTATTAAATCTTTATTTTATATATTTTTCGTTAATTAAATAGTTTAAGCTAAGACCCCTGATACTATCTATATAGCCTTTGGTTTTACTTTCATATATATAAGGGTATAATTAAAGGTCATTTCTCACATTGAAAATGTATATAAATTATTATATGTAATTTTTAAATATATATCATTTATTAAGTAATAGATTTCCTTTACCCTACACTAATAAATTTATATGTATTATTTTTAAAATTAACATAATTTTTTATTTGATTTTTTCATTACACTATCAAATCACAAAATAAATAAATACTAAAATTATTTGATCACATATTCTTGTGCAAATTTACCTTCAAACAAAGGAAATGTTTGATTGTGTGGAAAAGCGTGAGTTGACATGAACTGACGCTGGCCCACAGAGCGTGGTATGCGTGGACGGATGAATGTTTGATTGTGTGGAAAAATGTGAGTTGACGTGAACTGAAGGTGGCACACAGCGTGGCATGCGTGGACGGAGGAATTTTACAAGTTGGGTTTAGCACTTTGAAAAAAGATTCGATGCCATAGGGCTCCAATGGCGGATTTGAGCGCTTGGAAAGATGTGCGTTGACGTGAACTGATTGTGGCACACAGCGTGGCATACCTGGACGGAGGAATTTTAGAAGTTGGGTTTGAACTTTGAAAACAGATTCGATGCCATAGGGCTCCAATGGCAGATTTGAGCGCTCGGTTTCAAAGAGACGTAAAATACAAAAATTGCATTCATTTCAGAGTTGACACGATTACAGCGCACCATCAGGAATCGGGCGCAGTCTAAGAAAGTGGAGCATTTGTATTTTCCATGAAAGTCTGATAATTAGTTCCCAAGTTTATTTGTAAATGCGGACTAAGAAAAACGGTTTCGGTAAACACGGAAACTCACTATCTAAAGACCTCAGCGACGTTTATTTGTCTCTATTCTGATTCCGCTTTCCGCCGGAATTTCAGTTTGTGGTTTGTGCATGCACATTTCAACTCTGTAAGTAAGAATAAAAAGAGATTAGAAGTAAGAATAAAAAGAGATTTATTTACATATAAAAAGAGATTAGAAGTAAGAATAAAAAGAGATTTATTTACAAATACAAAAAAAATCAGAAGTAAGAATCGGTGATGAGACTTATTTTTACAGTGAAAAAATTTGTTTTCATATTAAAAAAAATTATTTGCAAATACCAAAATTTTTTTAAAAGGAATTGGTGATAAGACTTGATTTGAATTCGTTCAAAATTTCTGAACTCCTTAATAGAGTCAAGGAGTCACTCATTATGACTGGAAAAGAAGCAGAATTTATTTTAAAAGTGCGAATTGTCCAAATCCTTTCATAATATAAAAAAATGAATACGCATGGTGGTTGGGTGGTACATTTCAGACACAGGCACGGTAGTTGATCTGTAAGATTGTGCATTTTTCCAATCTTAAAATAGCGTTATTTCTTATTAAATGGAATCACTTTTCAGGGTGGAACACTCTCCTCGATTGCTCCCAGAATGGAAATTCCAAAATGTTAAGGTGTTTTTTCGCAAACCATTACATATTCTTTAAAGACATGACATATTCTATTACCAATCTAACAATAATTATATCAACATTTACATGTTGTACTATGAATTTAATAATAATGATTTCAACAACTCTCAAGTGTATCTCATTATGTTTTTACTAAATATTTCTATGATTATTTTAATGGTTCTGGAGGGGATATAGAAAGTAATTTAGAAATTCACAAATTGGTAAATGTTAAAAGAATAAATTCCTAACTTCATGTATTTTCCTGCGAGGTTACCACAGGATGTTACAAGTGGTATCAGATAAAAAGGTTGCAACACTGGCAGCTTTTGGAAATCATTAAGAAAAAGAGAAGTAGAGGTATGATGCTAGTGGGAATTATCTTAGATATGATTCGAATTGAACTTGTAGTAGACTACAATTAACATGAGATGCATGATGCCTGATTAGTGACCACATTAAAGAGTAGAAAGTAATAATGCTTCTTTAAACATTGTGATCTTGACATTTGAATATGGATTCAGATAAAAGATAATAAAACCTATGATGTATATATGAAAAATATTTAGAACTAACTAGTTATAGTGAGGGTTAATTACTAACCTGTGCATGCATACTATGACAATAATGATTATGGTGCATAAAGAAAAAAACATGACTAAAGTTATAATGTATTGCTTATAAATAATTAATGTGTGTATGGTCTTTTTCATAACTAAAGAATGTAGATGTTGGGGTTAACCCTGAAGGGGACAATAAAATATTAAAATAAAAGAAATTAAAAAAAAAATGAAAGAACCTCTTTAGATGTTAAATTGAGAAATGTGTCAAGTGGAATTCATATAGTGAACTTAAACTCAATGAAAAACTTATAGTAGCATAATATTGGATTGTCTTTCTTCATGTAGAGTTGTCAGTTAAATGTTGCATTCCATGTGTTTGACAAAGGTGGTAAATGAGATCCAAAGTTTTATTGTTTTAAAGAATTGCACCTCTAGGAGTTTTCGATGTGATTCAGCTTAACTTCAGGAAATATTCATTCCCTAAGACCATGTCAACCCCACTTTTATTCCGGAAAAGTTCTTTTCAAAACCATATCCATAATTTGGTGATTTGTCGCTGCCCTTGGGGATTGGTGATTGTCTTGTTTTATAGAAATTTTATCATTGATGACATTAATATGATTCATGCTATTTTGTAAATTCTAGTCTTTCTATCTCTTTTATATTTTAAACATATATATGGAAATTTATTTCATGTCTGCTAACTATTTGCTAAAATGCCTCAGTGGTTGTAGATTTCATGCTTGAAAACCTCTTGTTAAAGTACCTCAATGGTTGTAGATTTCATTCTTGCAAATTATTTGATAAAATCCCACATTGGTTTTAGATTGCATGATTTCAATTTTTTTTCCAAAAATTCCCCAATGGTTTTCACTTATATGGTTGCAAGATAATTGTAAAGAAAAAATATTGCATTTTGCGCCCTAGTGTTCAATGGGACTGTTATTTCTCTATAATATTTATGGCTGGGAATGTGGAACCGTATAGAAAGTATAATGTTATGGTATGCAAGATAATTTAATATTTTCTTTCTAAGTTGCATAATTGTTGTTATGTGGAAATTTGGAATGTATACCATTTGTATGACATGTGATGAATTGTCGTTAATGTAGTTTTACAAATTATGGGACCCATGTTAAGGTAAAGTATAGATGCATGGTGTACATATATATTCCTTTTCCTTGATGCCAACATGAAAATGGAAATTGATGTAAATTACAATATATTTTTAGACATTGAATTATTATTGGATAGAATGGCTATGGAAGCCATTATGGGAATGATGTGAAGATGTAATATTTTGTTTTATTATTGAGTTAATGAATACATTGTTTGGTACATTCAGGGACTAGCTCTAGATTTTTAGAAGAATTCTTGTCAGCTTATGAAAAGCTATGGGTGGTTAAGTCCAAGATGGACCTTCCCTAAAAGTCTCCTAAAAATTCTTAGGAGAAAATAATAAAGAGGAAAATATTAACATAACGGGAGTGAATGATTATGTTAATCACTTAGTCGGAGAGAAATCCTAAGTGGGGTGAAATAAAGAAAATTCGAGAGAAAAATATGTGCTTTAAGGAAACATAAAAGAATATTTTTCGAAAAAAACTAAAACAAAATGGCCGAAGTAAAGGCTGGAAGACCTTTAAGCATGACGCTGCTAAAAATGTGCTAGGAAGAAACCACCAAGGAATCAATGACGTTGTTGATTCTAGTGGAATGTAGATCTTAGCTCGATGGGGAACTATTGGAGATAGTTCACAGTTGGGTTGAATATGCCCAACCCTTTAATAACTCCAAGACATTAACTATGGTTACATGGAATTGTGTCTATATTTTACTATTGATTTCAATATCGTTTAAAGATGTTGGATATTAGAATATACCATAAGTTGCATGTCTCTAATTTTTTGTATGTGCTATAGCTATGAATGCATGATATATTAATTCATCTAAGTGACTCTTTTGACGAAATAAGTAGTGCCTGTAGGTCTATATAAGGCAATGAATGTGTTAGAAAAAAATTATGTATATGCATGCATAGAGGAAATAAATTGAAATATATGACTGAAATAATTCGTATTAGATAAAACAATGACCTATTGAACTTTAAATTCTTCACAGACCATAGAAAAATGGCTGGAGATAAATGCCATTAGCTTGAATTTGATTGAAATTACAATGGGAGAGAAAAATAGTAATTTACGAACAACACCGGTGGGAAAGAAAGACTGGTGTAACCCATAAATAAAAGGGATCATGGACTTGATACAATATTTTATCATTTTGATGGTGAGAGGGTTGGTGCTCTCTAAGTACTTGCATAAGTATCATGATCAAAGTATCATTTAACATTGCATAAATAATTGATAATGAAAAGTATTTCATTTGATAATCATTATTGATTCTACTTATTAAACATAAAAATCCCTCATTTTTTAAGGGAATGATTCCATTTTTTTTGTATTTTAGATTGTTATATTATGAGTAAAAGTTAAAGTCCCAATAAAAGAAGAATACCAAGGATGATGTTCTCTTTAGGGGGGAAATATGCAATATCCCTAACGTAATATCCCATAAAAACTCTCGTAAAATGAGGGTTGTTGAATAATTAAATATTATTAATTTCTATATTGATATCACATGATGAATATTCTTATAATTCCTAATTACAAGAATATGACAAGAATTAGTTCTTAATTCTTTTATGTAGAATAATTTATATTCTTCTACCTAAATAAACTATATTTCCAAGTTCGTATATTTTATGAGTTTTAGAAATAATGAGTAACAATTTTAGAAAAAGTATGGATAGGTGATATTTTGTCCATAAGGCAAAATAGATCTACCTTGAAAAGAAAAGCATGAGAGATTTATGGATGATTTATTGAGTGATTGTAGAATTTAGAATAATATGATTTATGGATAATATATGGAGTGATTTTTGGATTTAGGAAAAAATAGATTTATGGATTGATTTATGGAATGCTTCTATGATTTAGAAAAGCTATTGCATTTTCTCAATTCTATTTGTTGTAAGCCTATGGAAAATTTTGAGAACGATTGACAAAATACATATAGAATGGAGCCAATAGATAAGAAGTAGTATTCGAAGCATTCATTAAAAGATAAGTAACTATGCTATTTAAAAATTATTTTGTTTGTATAGGGTGCATGAAGAAATAAGAATCAATTTTTTTTTTCTTGAAAAAATTCATATGATAAAGAGTTGAGATCATTTTATTGGGAAAACCTCTATGGAATTCCATGCATAGAGGAGTAAGTGGTTTTATGATTGAATTTTAAAAGATTTTATGTGTATTGAATTCTTAAAATATTTTCATGGCTAACTAATTGTGTGAATTACATGATTTATTGGAAAATATGGTCCAAATATATCTTTGTATATCCTAAACTGTGATAGATGTTTATAACACAAATATGATTTTGTAAATGAGCTTCTCTCTACATAATCCTCTTTCATATTTGAAAAATTCATTTCCAACCTCTCAAAATTGTGTCCAAAGTTGATGGGAAAAACATAAAATTATGTAATATTTAAATCTGGAAACATGGGTTGCAAAGATTCATTTGAATATTCCTACCATGAAACTTGTGTAAAAACTGAGAGAGGTTTTTTTAATGAGCTCATTTCCAAAAAAACAGTGAAAATTTCCAATAAAATACCATGGGTTGTGTTATTTAGAATGAATTTTTATTTATGTTATTTCTTGATGAAATATGACAAATTTGTGTGATGTGTGAAACGATAGGAAATTATTTTGTATTGCATGCATCATATCTAGTGAGTTAGCTAATTTCTAGAAAAAGAATAAATAGTGTGTTAAATTCCTTCGAAAATAAATATATATATTTGTATGTGAGGAAGTATTTGTTGTGTTAGAACTCCTCAAAAAGAAGAGAAGATAAAAACAAGTCCTTGTATATATTATGGAATTATATTCCTAGAGAGGAAAATGGGTAAACATATGCTTTATCATGTTAAGATTCTTTTGGAAAATTATTTATAAAAACATATACACTTGCATGCATGAAAAAATATAGTTTTGGTATTGGAATTCTAGTGGAAAGGAAGATGCAATCACATAATATTGATTGTATTAACCTTATTTTTGGTACAATAGTATACATTTGCACAACTAAAAGAATTAGCCATCATATTTGTTTTATTTTGGGAGAAGATTATGTATAGTTATTGGGTGATATCTTTTGCTAAGATGACCATGTTTCTTTGCAAGTATGAAAGAATAAATGTTATGCATTTGATCTCTTTGAAATGAAATGTGTTTATCTTTCCATGTAATATTTAGTTAGCTTCCTTTGCAAATAAATATATGTTTCGCATGCAAGAAGAATAAGCTATCATATTATTTTTTGTTGGCGACGTTCAATTTGTGGTAAGTTCATGCACCTTCCAACTCTCAATTTTTGCGCTGTAAACGTGTCAAACCTGATCAACTCTCAAAATGAATGCAATTTTGCAACTCTCTCGAAACGAGCACTCAATTCCGCAGTCGACCCGCGCTATAAATGGGTAAAGCCTAAATCAACTAGTCTGAATGAATGCAATTTTTGTGTTTTACAACTCTTCCTAACCGAGCGCCCAATTTCGCAGAACGAGCACTCAATTCCATAGTCGACCCGCACTATAAATGGGTAAAGCCTAAATCAACTAGTCTGAATGAATGCAATTTTTGTGTTTTACAACTCTTCCTAACCGAGCACCCAATTTCGTAGGGGACGCCGGGGTCAACTGATACATTTTTCTACACAAACTTTTCATTTCCTTTCAATTTTGTACAAATGTAAGTGCTTTCTCAAGTTTGTGGAAATTTCTCCGGTGGGAAAAAAGTATTAAAACAAATTACTGTTTTGAAAATATAATTAGAGAGGTAGATCATTTTAATTTCAATCTAAATAGCTTACACTTCCAATTAATAACTTCATTGACTTTTTTATTTCTCTTTATTTGAACGAAGTTGAGCCTCGACAACACTCATGGGAAGAATGATCACTATTGGAATGTTGGTGTGCGATTAGTGAGATTGACTCGTATTTTTTACATATTTTTAATATTTCCATAATAAACTTTCTTGTTTTCCATTCACTTTTTCTACACTAAGAAAACAAAACCCATACATTCAACTTATTTTTTAAAGAGACCATATTACTACTGTGATCTCGGTTTAATTAATTAATAATTCTACTATACATGTATTTCATTCAACCACATTGAAAAATATTGAAATACCCATTTGTAAAAAAAAATTGTATGCATTTTCAATCACCCTCTTTGTACTAGCCTTTCACAAGTGAGATGGAATTTGACCGGCACCTTTCCCATATTTGAGGTTTAGAATTTTTTAATGCCCATCTCTCTTGATGTGTTTGAAACTATGAAAAGGAAAAAAATATTTTGGACAGTTTAAATTTTTCTAGAAAGCGTCTGCAAATATATATTGTTCCAGAGAAGCTAGAGTGGCTTACAAGCATTAGCGAAGGGAGTAGACATGTCATAGTGCTAATCGATCTCACGAGTTACAAGGATTTTTTCAATGATTTTCCTTGCCTCAGATCATAGGTGGATTTTTTTGGGAAATACCTGTAATTCAGATCCATTCAACTAGGATGATCATTAAAGACCATAACTACTATTGATTAAGATGATGTAGGCCAATCCATAGCTTTTAAGCATCTAGATTAATTTTTTTCACACAACACAACTAGAAATTATTGGTGATGTAAAGAATCTAATATACAGATTGAATTTTTTTAATTGCTAACCATCCTCATAACAAAGTCCAAAAACAAAAGGAAATGGGGAAGGCGCCTACTTGCTACCTAATTGAAACCAAGCTACAAATGAACCAAAGTGTGTAAATACCAAAAGGAAAGAAAAAACATCAAAGCCACGCCCACTGTTTTTTTAAATTAACCATTTAATTATTAAAATAAATAAAAAAGCATTTACATTTCAAAGGCCAAATTTTATTTCAAAGATCAAATTATTTCAAAATAAAAATTACCATTATAATAAATGTGAGTATATAATTTTATTATTAAAAATAATAAAATATATAACAATATATCAATTTAAATGATATATTAATACATTATGATTTTTTCATAATATTAAATTTATTTATACATTCACAATCATATTTTAAATCATCAAAACTGAAAATCTCATTCCATATGTAATTTCTAACTTAAATTCTAACTGAAAAAACCAAAGGTCTCTAATTGGATAGCACATTATGTTCCATATTCTTGATACAATTTATGAGTCACGTAATTGATATATACGCTATTGTAATTATAATATTCTAATGGAATTTATGAGTGGATAGATTCCCTATTCACAACATTGTTTCGTCGAAATAATCTAAACATCTTAAAATTGTTCAGTAAAAATACTTTTTTCTTGGTATTTTTCTTCCTTGAAAGAAAAAATATTATGAAATATAAGAAGATGTTCTTTTCTTCCAGTAATAAAATGGTGATGGACGAAAAGAACCATGAATAAAAAACTATAGATGGGTCACTACATCCGTGGAGTGTCATTCATTAATGAAATTAGGTGATTCAATAAATATTTACATAAATTAGAGTGGATTATGGTCAAGGATTTAAAGAAAATGTATGACATAGAATAAATATTTGTTTTATTTGACATAAGAAAT
>APFE030355173.1:0-21562 GCA_000404065.3 Pinus taeda | reverse complement strand
TGTTCGTGTGGGAAAAGCTACATAGGTGAAACCGGTCGCTCCCTACAGACAAGACTGAAAGAACATGGCGCTGACATCAGGAATGGAAGATCTCGTACCTCAGCCTTGGCAGAGCACTCCTCGAAGACTAAACACCACATCTGCTTAGAAAACACATCAATTATCGCAAGAGAAGAGCAGCAACAGAGACGGAAAATCAGAGAAGCCCTCGAAATCTTGAAGCATCCTTGTAATCTGAATAGAGATAGCGGTTTGGAGATTAGCGGAAGGTGGCTTCCCCTGATCAGTGAGATCAAGAAACGTCATCCGAGCCCGAGGTAAGTTGTCAAGTAGGTTAGTTCCCTTTCCCTTTTCATTCTCAGGTTTTAGTTTATATTAAAACATTTATGTAGATTTTAATATAGTTTAGATTTTAATTTAGAATTTAAAATATAATTTAGGTTATATTAATATTATGTTATATTGATTTTGATTTAGTTATTAGAACATAGATTAAGTTGTGCAGTTTATTAAATTTTATAGGTTTTGATATTAATATATTCTTTAGGTTATATATTATTATGTTATGTAGATTAAGTTTTTAAATAAATATTAAGTTCTATAGGCATTAGGTTATTTAAATAAATAATTTTAATTTTATTATAGTTATTAGATTAAATATATTATTATGAATATATTATATATTAATTTTTCCTATTTATATTATATTAGTCTTATAGATATTAATAATTAATTCTATTATTAATAATATAATAAGTCTTATAGGTATTAATTTATATATTAGCATTAATTATTACTACTTTATATATATTATATATTAATACTATTATATATATAAGACTTAATATAAATTATATATTAATACTATTATTAATATTATTATTTATATTAAACTTTATAGATATTAATATTAATATAGGTTTTATGTTATATAATAATAAGTTATATAGATTAAGCTTTATAAATATTAGGTTATATAAATATTAATGTTATTTAGATATTAGGTTTATGATATTAATATTAATATATATATTATGTTTTTAGAGACATTAATATTAATATAGATGTTAGGTTATATTAAGATTATGTTTTATAAGATATTAATTAATTGTTATTAAATTAAAATATTAATGCAAAATTAAAAAATTATTAAAAAAAAAAAATTAGTTCAATTTTAGGTTTCATTATTAATATTTCTTACGCAAGTGTGCTGTTCCATCATTATTCATTAGCTCATGAGTATTTATCTCTTCATTCTTGCTCTTCTTTTATCATCTTTCTCTTAACCCTCATGATGGATCCCATTTGGGGTTCAAACTTTGCTGTAAAAATTCTCTTACTGTGGATTCTCCGATGGAAGACTCAAAAAGCACAAACCAGAGATCTCTGAAATCCAAAAATTACACTTCTTAGACACATATAGTATTGCAATTCACTTGATGTGTTCCATTAATTAAAATAAAAATTACACTTCGTGGACAAACATAGCATTGCAATTCACTTGATGTGTTCCATTAATTGAAATAAAAATTACACTTAATAGACACACATAATATGTATATACCTTTCACATTTAACCATAATCATTAATTAAAATAAAATTATTAAAATAAAGATTACACTCAGTAGACACACATAGTATGTATATACCTTTCACATTTAACCATAATTGGATGCAATTGCAATTCACTTTTAACCATAAATTGACGCAATTGCCATTCACTTTAGGTGTTCAATTAATTAAAATAAAAATTACACTTGGTAAACACAGTATGTATGTTGACGTAGACACGGAAAAGACATGTACACATAGTATGTATGTTGACGTAGGGAAAAGACAAACATTACATGGGTGAGCAGAAAATATGGACCACATGGCAATAAGAGACAACATGCCAAGTAAATATTGGAAAAAAATAAAATAAAAATAATTGTTATGGATGACTAATTGTGCTGATTTTTTTTTTCCCTTAACACCTTTTGCCATCCTTTTTGGATCAATTAGAACTAATGCAAAAATAATTGTTATAGGTAACTAATTGTGCTGATTTTTTTCCGCTCAACACCTTTTGCCATCCTTTTTGGATCAATTAGAACTAAAGCAAAAATAATTGTTAGTCATCAATAATTGTTATAGATGACTAATTGTGCTAATTCTTTTTTCCCTTTCCTTAACACTTTTTGCCATCCTTTTTTCCATCCTTTAGGATTTGGATCAATTAAAACTAAAAATAGTTATCCTTTTTTCCATCCTTTAGGATTTGGATCAATTAAAACTAATGTAAAAATAGTTGTTACGGATGACTAATTGTGCTGAATTTTTTTTTTCCTTTCCTTAACACCTTTTTCCATCCTTTAGGATTTGGATCAATTAGAACTAATGCAAAAATAATTGTTATGGATGACTAATTGTGCTGGTTTTTTTTTCCCTTTCCTTAACACTTTTTGCCACCCTTTAAGATTGCCACCCTTTAAGATTTGGATCAATTAGAACTAATGCAAGTTCTTGGCCCCCATAATGGGAGAATCTTTGTCTGAATCTAATGATTCTGAAACACATGTTTGTTTTGTGCCTCCTTGACTTGACTTGTTGAAGGCACTTGGTTTCCTAGCTCTGAACTTGACATGGGAAGAGAGATTGAAACATATCGAACCATAGCCTCACCCTCCATTTTGTCCTCAGAATGTTTTGACTGTGCCTCTTGGTTTTCCTCCTCATATTCCGAGATAGGAGAGTCATTAAACTTCCATCCTTTTGGTCTGTTTCTCACTCTTGTGGCCGTGTCCGCATCATTTCTCTAGCAGAAAGACATTTACTATTCTTCCTTCATATTTGTTTTAATTGCAATCAAACTTCCTCATCACATGCTTTGATAATATTTTTGCAAGAGTTGTTTTGTGCGCCAACTCAAATTCGCTTTGCATTTACTATTCAACACTCAATTGAATCCCACTCATTTGCTGCATTTTTTTTTTCTTTGGAAAAATCGTAATTTTCATTAATATTAAAGAAAATTACATGTTGTAGATGTTGTGTGCATATGCAGTTTTTATAGGCTGTAAGCCTGTCAAAAATAAAAGCAGATATAAATATGTTCTCCATGTAGGGAGACAACTCCGTAGATATGTTATGGTTAGTTCTCAAAATTTAAATTACTTTACGCAGAGAGTATTTCCTGTAAATGTAGCTGTATATGTATAAGAAAAATAAATATAAACATATAAAACAGTTTGCATATCACATATTAGATGATATCAGGCTCCTGGTGAGCCTGTGTAGCATGGTCCATGTAGGGGCGGTGGTAATACTGGTAGTGCTCCCCTTCTCTTTGTTCCTGTATTATCCAGATGTCACGTGGTCGGATAGCTGCCTCTTTGGAAAGTTTTTCAGCGAGTGAGTTTCATTCCCTGTAGATATGATGACATGCAAAGTTGTCAAAAAAATGATATATATCTATGTACCTCCTCCAATATGTGTCACAAAGTGTAAGCATAACATGTTGTTGTTTTGTTAATCCAATTGCAAACAACTTTGGAGTCACCAAATACTTGTAGATTCCTGCAGTTTTTTTCAATAACAAATTGAATGAGATATTTGGCTGTGATGAGCTCTGCATAGTTGTTTGTGCCTACTCCAAGTCTCATTTGAATGTGATAGTAATGGGATTCATTTAAGTATAGTGCAACAACCCCCCCCCACATCTAACCTCTTGCGTTGATCCGTCAAAATAAGCCCAAGGTTGGGAGTGATCAATGGTTTCAGGGATGATATGTCTGGGTGGAATGTTATCATCATCATCAGGTATATTACAGTAGTCGGCAAGGATTTAGGCGACGATGGAGGGCTAATGGGGGGAAGTGTCCAGAAAGATGATGCGGTTCCTGGCAATCCAAATTTCCCAGCTAATGAGGAGGGGGAGGTAGAGGGGGAGGTTCCTTGTTCTCTGTAGGGATGCTGTTTTCCACCAATTGGCCCAAGCCTCCATGATAGTTTGACCCCTCCATGAGTTGGCTGTAGGAGTGTGTGAGATAGTAGAGTTCCAGAGGTCAGTGGTGATGGGGCAAGAGAGAAATAGGTGATCCACTGTTTCTGCGCTGTCTTTACATATGCAACACCAAAGGGCCCATGTTGGCCCTTTTTGATTAGGTTGTCTCCAGTCGGGACTTTGTTTTTCAGGATTGACCACATGAGCAATCTTGTTCTAGGGGGGCTTTGAGCTTCCACACTCCTTTCCACCATATATCTATATGTTATGGTCTATATCTATTTGTTATGGTCTATATCTATTGGCAAGGTGAAGATAGCCCACTTTGGGAGAGTACCAGGGATTTTTTGCAATTGTCCATATAATCTCATCCTCCCCTTCCCATATATGGATGTGAGATTCAGTGAGAGCCAATGTGTATGCCCTCAAGCGCTGGTGCCAATGATGAGGTATGTGCAGGCTATGGGAATATTTCCAAGAAGGTGGATCTCCCCTGGTCAGCAATGTGACAGATGTGTGTGATGCCAATCTCTTTGAGATGCTAGATTAGTCCTTCAAGTAATAAGTGTGCATTCTCACACCCTATCCATGGGTCAAGGCCGATAAGGATAGATGTCCCATCATAAATTATCCATGTGTTCGTCACAAATTAGTGACAATGATTTCAGTACCGCTTTCCAAATGCTTGAGATCCCAGATTGGTTCCAACTTATTTGTCTCAGCCAATCCATCGACCTTAATGGATCAATGTATTTTGAGGAGGCTACTTTGGTCCAGAGACCGTTAGTGGTGATTAATTTCCATCGTAGCTTGGCCGCTAGTGCAGTGGAGAAATCTTCCAGTTTCTTAATGCCCTAACCTCCCCATTTCTTCGGAATGGACAACAGATCCCATTTAGCCCATGCAAAAATCCTCCTTGTTTGTTTGCCTTTCCACAAGAATCTGCAGTAGAGGTTTTGTATTCTCGAAAGGATGTCCCTTGGGATCCAAGAAAGTGACATCCAGTGTACCGGGGTGGCGTCGAGGACAACTTTGATAAGCACTAGTCTTCCTGCTTTGGAGAGATACTTGTGATACCATATATTAAGTCTCCTTTCTAGCTTAGAGATCAACCATGTCCAGTCAGCTATTTTGTAACCGAGCGGCTTCAGCCTGTATCCTAGATATCAGAGGCCTTCATTTAGCTGCAACAGGGTGAATGGGAATCCTTGTAGTGCGAATTGGATCTCATATGGGGAGTAGTCAGATATGGTAATGGTGGATTTTGAGTTATTAATAGTCATGCTAGTTGCAGTTTTGAAAAGGTTGATAGAATGTTGTATAGTAGTCAGATCTCCTAATCCCTCATTAAGGAAAATTAACACATCATCCACAAAGAGGAGGTGTGTTATCATGCATTTTTCCATGATCCTGATACCCGTGAGCCTACCTCTAAGGTGCATATCCTTAAGCAGTCTGCTAAGCCCTTCGATAACCAGTAGGAAGAGTAGGGGTGATAAAGGGCATCCTTGCCTGAGTCCTCTTTCAGAGAGGAAGAAAGGAGAAGCAACACCATGTATCAGGACACTAAAGGATATATTAGTGATGCAACACATTATCCATTTAATAACTCCCACAGGAAATCCTAAATGAGTAAGGAACATTTAGATATAGAACTAGCTTACCTGGTTGAAAGCCTTAGGTAGATCGGCCTTAAGAATCATACCTTTGATTTTCTTTGTCTATATTGAGTGCAATACCTCCTGGGCCGTTCCTATAGCTTCATGTATCTGATGATCTTGCAAGAAGGCAAATTGTTCAAAGGAGATGTGGGTAGAAAGGATAGGGCAGAGGCGATTAGCAATGATTTTGGAGATGATATTGTATATGCAATTGCACAGGGAAATGGGCTGGAAATCATTGAAAGTTATTGGATTGTTTGATTTGGGGATGAGAGCGATAAAAGTGGAATTGATGGCCCCATGCATTCGTCCAGATATCCTGCAATCCTTGATAACCTTGAGTAAATCTTGTCCTAGGATATAAAAAAAGGCCAAATAGAACTCTTGTCTTTCTTAAACCATTTCAGAGTGGCCTCCAGTTCTCCAAGAGTGACTTCTCTATTTAGATCCATAGCATCTACCTCCTCGATAAACCGAGGGAAAAGTTGTGCTACCCTTATAACCTCAACTAGGGTGGCAATGGGAGGAGCCTGGTAGACCTATTTGAAATGTGAGGTGGCAAGAGTGGCCAAGTGAGGGAAGGTATCTACCTCCCTTCCCTACTCATTTGTCAGCTTCTAGATAGTGTTGATTGCCTTTCTTCCATTTGCAAATTTATGGAAGAATTTAGAGTTTTCATCTCCTTCCTTTAGCTATATCGCTCTGCTTCTCAGTCTCCAAGTTTCCTCCCTTTCCTTAAGGATGTTCCCCGTTTGTTTGTTAAGGCTGTAAGCTTATCCTTGTGATCATTTGATGGGAAGAGACCCCCGCTTGCTTCCTCCATATCAACCATTTCTAATTCAATGTCTCTTAATTTTTGTTCCTCTTGTATCCTCTTGTTATGAGCCCAGATCTTTTATAGCTTCTTCAGTTCCTTTAGGTTATTGACGAACCCATCGGTGATGTTCTTTCCAATGGCAGGTGGGTGTTCCTTCCAAAAATCCGAGACCATGCAGATATAGGAATTATCCTTCAACTAAGAGGAGTTGAATTTGAAAGGGGCTCATGGCTTACTTATCTCCCCCCGAATATCAAGGTATATCGGCAAGTGGTCTGATAATCCACCCAAACCAACCCACTAACGGTAAGTGTATCCTTTCTCCAGGAATTGCTCCTTGATAAGGAAGTAATCGAGACTCCTGGCGAGACTGTCCTCCCCACCTCTTCTATTCGTCCAAGTTGGGACTAACTTTGTAGATGGGATGTCCATGAGACTGTGTGTTTCTAGGAGTTGCTCAAAGAAGACCGATAGAGGATTGACTTGGGCATGGTGCCCCCAAGACTCACAGAATCCAAGAGAGAAGTTTAGGTTTCCACCCAGAATGATATTTTCTGGTTGCAAGATATTGGATGACAGAAGTTGCTTCCAGAATTTCTCTCGGTGGTGGCAGGGCCCGTAGACATTCAATAGTCTTATTTTAATTCCCAACTCAGTAGAGAAGGTATCTGCCCCAATGAAACTAATGCCACCCCAGGTGCTTATTAGCTTTATTGAGCGAGGATTATACCCCAGGGCAATGCCACCAGAGAGGCCGCTTACATCAATGGCTTGGAAATGCCACCCTGGAAGCATGTATTCCAGGAGAGGGGAAATGGCATCGGCAACACCCAAGGTTTCTTGTAGGAATACGATGTCAATCGGCTCCTTTTGGAGAAGCCTTATCAATGCTAGTTTTTTCTCAGGACTAGCAATCCCTCTGTAATTGAAGGAGAGGACCTTCATGGTGGAGACAACTCCAGGGGGTTCTAAGCTCTAAGGACCCTGTCAAGTGTAAGTTGTTTGCCCGAGGCAACCTCCATCCCTGCTTATTTAGCTTTTGACAGGGAGAATGGTCTACCTCGAGGGAGCTTTGGAGAGGTGGGGGGAGGTACTAGTCCAATGCCTAGAGCATATGGAGCCCGAAACCTAGAAAGTGAGTGGAGGTGGTATCGATGGGGGATGGGATCAGTTCCGGGATGCAAGTCCAATGGAACTTCCTCTGGGAAGGAAGGGGGGGAACAAGATATAGTAGGTGGAGGGGGAACCAGGGGACATTCAAGGTGATTGAGGTTGGAATGCGAGGTAACAGGGCTCCGCTGAGGTCCCATAACTATATCATTATGTGCAGAAGAACTAGTAATTGATGCAAAGCAAGGGACAAGATTTGACATACCCAAAGATAGCGCGACTCCAGCGGCCACATTAGACCTGGTCAATGGAGGTGAAGGAGGTCGGAGAGGTGTTTTCCCGCGCTTCTTCGGTGTTGTCAAGATCGGCCAGGATCCAGTTGCATCAATGTTAATTTGCTCTGTCTCATCCGAGTGATCCTCCTGCGTCTGAGCTTTCAATGAGGGAGATGAATTCCCCTTGTACCCAACCTTCGATTTTGTTAGAAGAGGGAAATATTTGTAGAGGTGTCCAACTCTATGGCATCGTTTGCACCGGAAGGGGACTCCCTCGTAGTCAAGGATCTAGGTACGATTGTAATTCCTCCAGTGCAAGGTAAGTTGCTCATGCAACCCTCCTCTGATGTCCAAGTGTACAAGAATCTGGGCATAGGCCATAACCCAAGTAGAGAGGTATGATCTATCATAATCGAATTAGGTGCCTAGGGAGTTCCCATTCTCTTGAAGATGTCCTCAGTCCAAAAATGGAGCAGCAGCCCGGGGAGACAAACCCAAATTGGCCTAGCCCCAAGCTGTTCTTTGTCTGGGTCAAAGAGCGGACTCCACCTTCTTAGCATAACCGGGGCCTGCTCAATGTGCTAGAAGGAGGAAAATACCCAATTAGTATGTTCTGCTCGCGCAAAACGTAGAGCAAACTAGCCATGGACAAAGGTTTGAACGAGAGGCAAATCAACCAGGTGATGGCCCCAGATTTCTGTAACCCATTGCTTTAGTCTTGCTACAGAGTAATTACGTTCCCTAACTCTGCCCACTAGGACTATCACCGCCAAGTCCATGGTATCTTTCCATTGGAAGTCCTCTTCCCAGTCGATAAAAACTTCTTGTCCCTTGGACTTAACACACCTCAATTTCTTTCTAGGTCTTGGCTCTGCGACCTCTACACACCCTTGAGTTTCGTCGAAATTAGGGTTTGGTGGTGTTGGGTCAGGGTTAGTAGGGAAATCAGCAAGGAAGGCATCTGGGAGGGGGGGAATACTCGAGTAGTAGCCAGAGGGGGTTGCAGGAGCTGAGGTCAGGATAATGGGAGTATGAAGGGGTGGAACCACTCCTTGTAGAGACTGTGAGGGATAATGTGAGGCGACAGAGGGTTGGAGTGAGGAGAGGCTGGAAGAACCAACTGCCTGACCAGTGCCAGAGATCTTGGATGCAAAATGATGGGGGATCGACACCAAGGGAGGAACGTCAAAGGGTGGCCAAGAGGACGACACTTCCAGCAGATCGATGATTGCACTGTTCGGACCCGTGAGTGGTGGAAGCGGAGCGATAACCTCGGTTAATTCTCTGCTGAATGGGTAGTAAACCTCGGGGCTGGACTGCCTGCCAAAAATGGATATGCCTTCAAGGGGGTCCTCAGAGTAGTCTATTAGGTTGGTCTCCATTGTGGCCCTAGGGGTTACACTAGCTACAACCATTTTCCGGAGTAACCGTCACAGGAGGGGACCAAACACCAATGAAAATGAAAGTTTGATGAACGTTAGGGTTCAGTCATGGTTGCGGGGGGTAAGGTAGGTGCACATCGAAAAAGAAGGAGCATAAACGGTGTGGAGATGAGCAACTGCAGGGAATGGGCCTCGACTAGCGGGGGCATGTACCAGTTGTATAGCAGAGGCCCTACCCCGTGTCAATGAAATTTTCTTATTTCCAATGCACACTTATTTTTAGTTGATGATTAATAAAAAATTATGTCTGATTCATACTTATTTTATGCTACAACACCATTTCTCCATACAACGCCATTTCTTTATTACGAATTTCTTTAGTACGAGCCTGGAATGCAAGATCCAAGTCTTCTTAAAGAAGCTGACCTTCCTCCTTCAACACAAGATGAATTACATGTTTCTTTCTACTTTTACAACAAACATGCGCCAAGCTCTTCACATGTCCACAAACATCTATCTCTTTCACAAATACTAGATACCATTCGTTATGATACCAATTGTCAGTTTCAATAGCCTAAAACATTGTATGGTGAAAATTCCATGTAATAAAAGTTAAAAATAATAAACACAGTTGATGGGACACTTATTCCAAGCTGAATGTTGGGAAAGACATTCTAGGGGGTTTTCATTTGGTTGTTTATAGCTAAGGAAATTGGCAAAGACAATGACTAAGGATTTGAAAAGGAAAAATGACATTTTTGGCACATTTATTTATGAAAATAATGGAAATTAAGAGAAAAGGGAAGTGAAAGGTCACAGGTTGCATGTGAGGAGGCAATTGAAGGAAAATAATGGAAAATGAAGAAAATAGACGCCTCATTCATAAAAATGCTTCTGAGGATGAGTTGGTAACATTTTGTCAGTTGAGTTTTGGAGCTCTCTCATTATTCTCTCTCTCACTCGGACACTTAAAGAGTTTTCTTGGAGCATTTTGGCATTGGAGCAAGAAAGGAAAAGAAGGAAAGAGGAAGCACAGATCAAGTAGGGAAAGGCAGGATCAAGTAGCTACAACATGATTCATTGTAGGTATCGACCTGCATGTGTATTTTCCTTGCTATACTTGGCATGCATGGTATTGCATGTGGTTATTTTGCTATTGTGGCATGGGTTTTTTAGGTGTAACAGTGTTTTTAGCCTAGCCTTGCCATTCACAGATAGCCATGGTGTGATGGGGTTCTCATGTTTTGGTTGAGTTGGATTACCAGATGAAATTGGAGCTGAGTGGGGTGGATATTCGAATGATAGAACACATGGCCTAGTGGTCTTGAACCAGACTGTGGATCACGGTAAAGCCACTGGCATAGTGACCCCTGATCCAGACCGTGGGTTGCGGTAAAACCAAGATTGTGTTGCCTCGGTGGGCCTAGGAATCCTTGTCGGTGAATGGAAGGATATACGGTAAATCCAAGAGGTGGTTTGCTCTTCGTTGGGCCTAGTAATCCCGAGTTTGGGATATGCGGTAAATCCTGGAGAGTGGGTCTCGGTTTAGGGCCTAGTGATCCAGGATGGATTATGGTAAACCCTCGTTTCTATTGATGAGGGTGAGGTGGTTTAGCCTTGGTATGCCCTGATTAGTTCTTTTGGTTTGAGTCCCACATTCGTGCTTGGAATATGGCATGAGGGTGAATGGCTGAAGAGAGATTTGGATCAACCATTCTATGGTCGGGTGGAATGTGGAAGTCTCATCCTGGGTTTGGATTTTGCATGATTAATGAAAGGTTATTTCTTCTTGTATTTATATGAGCATTTTGATGGACAATATGTGGTCTATATGGATGTAATTTCATGAGTATTTCTGTTCTTATCATGCTGGTTATATGTATGTTTTATGACAACAACTATGTATGACTCTCATGTTTTTACTTGTAGATGAATGGATAATGTATCTATGGCCTAATAGATGATAATACAACAAATGGCAGGAGGGAACAATGGTTCATAACGATTCTCAAATAAATATGATATCCCTACACTTAATTCTGTTGTTTACACCTGTAGGTTACATGTTGATGATATGTTTGATGAAATGCCTATCATGGCTAGTAGGGATCCGATTAAGGTCTTGTTCACTTTATTGATTTTGCATCATTGTTTCCCTATTCTTTTACTGTTCCTAAGTTATCATTCCATTTTGGGAAGTGACTTAGGCTATAAACCTAAAAAAGTGGCTTAAGTCCCGGAGTTGCTGGCATAACATTGACAAATTTATCTCTGGTCGTTGGCAGGTAAGCCTGTGAGAGCGACTTTGGGTTTTAGGATGCTCTCTTGCCTATAGCATGAGAGCGACTGAGGCCTAAGATGTTCAGAACATCAATGCGACCCAAGGACATGATGTCTAAGTGGATGACATGTCTCCTGAGGGTTCTGTTGCCGATGTGGATAGGTTGGTTGATGTATTCCATCGATTCCACTTCCTTAAGATCACATAGGAGGTCGAATCCAATCATAGTAGCCTCTCGTCGCATGTTTACCCGATTGGCATGGTTACTTGGGTAGATGTGGGAAGAGGGTGTTACAAAGTGGTATCAGAGCATGGTTCACCCCTTAGACTGGATGAGTGGTGTGTGTTGTTCATGCATGCATGTCAGTTGCGTGTGTCTCTTACACTTGCATTCCATGTGCTTTTTACATTTGCTTGATGATTGATTATGGTTGTAGTAAGGTTTTTATGGAGAATTTGATGTTAATCTTGTGGAATGCATCATCATGAGTATATGACTGGCTGCATATGGTTACATGTTGCTTACATGTTGATTTTATGTCGCCTACTTACATCCTTGTATGTTAGGATACATTCTTGTAGGTTTGATTACATGTATCATTCTCGTAGGTTGATTACAATAATTGATTGCTTATGCTCGACTACATGTGTTTATGCGTATGTGTAGTTGATTTGGCATTGCTTATGCATGTTGATGGTTGCATGTGACAATGTGTACAATGGAGTAATGGTTGTTTTCATGCAGGAGCTCATAGCATGCATTGTTGACATGGCCTTGCATTGATGACTGTAACCTAGCTAGAATGATGTTTAGGCATTAATGCACTGTTATTATGATTATGTTATACATGTATCACGCTGATTTGATGATCTTGCAGACAAGGTATCCTTGTCGAATCATGCTAAGGGACGTTGATTTATTGTGATTTGGTTTATCTGACATATTATGCATTGTAGGAAAGAGACCAAATGGATAGCAAGGTGTAGACTACATAGAATCTCCCTATGCATCAGATGACTAGCGTGGTGTGGGTTATTCTTCTAATTTGGCAAACACATTGAGGAGCTTGAAGGAAGAGATAAGGAGTTGTAAGGAAGATAATGATCGGATCATACAAGCATAATAGAAACAAGCAGAGGTTAATACTATACTCCTTCAGAGTTTGTCAGACTTGCAATGACAAGGGCTGCTTCGGATCAGCCTTGGACATGAAGATAGAACTAATGGGGCATATGGAAGTACGTCTTATGGTAGACACAGGTCAGATAGATTTGATATAGTGAGAGATGGCAGGTTGTTGGATACTCCAGATAGGAGAGGTGATGGATACATGTACTATTTTAGTTCTGGTTTTGATAGACATCATGATCGTCATTGCTATCATCCTTACAGGAGGAATGATAGGAGATACTTTCTAGATGAGTTTAAAAAAGCGAAACCACCTACTTTTGATGGAGATGTGAAGAATCCGGGAGATGTAGTTGCTTGGATATTCGGGATGAACAAATTCTTTGAGTTGCATGAGTACACAGATAACATGAAGGCCAAAGTAGCGATCTTCAACTTGAAAGGTAAAACAAACATTTGGTGGGAAGATGTTAAGCGAGTCATAGACATTAGGACAAATGACTTGAGTTGGCAGGAGTTCAAGAGGCATTTAAGGAAGAAGTACTTGTCAAAGAGGTACTACGATTGTAAGGCCAAATAATTCTATGAACTAAATATGGGATCAATGACAAATGAAGAGTACATGACCAAGTTTTTGGAGCTATTGAGGTATGCACTGTATCTTACTAATGAGAAGACCAAAGTTCAGCGATTTGTCAGTGGTTTTCCATTAACATTTAGAGATCAGATTGAGTATGATGAGCCTCAGTAACTTGAGAAAGTCATTAGGAAATTGAAGCATTGCTATGAACAATCAAAGCATAAGAATGAATCTCAACAAGGATGGAAGGGAAAAGACAAAGGTAAATGTAAATGGAAGCCTAAGAGGAAAAAGCCTTAGCATGCATATGAGAAAGAAAATGTGGCACCGTAAAAGAGGTTTAATGCAACTAGACAAAGACATGAGTCGCGACAGCAACATAGAGGTGTTGGTATTTTCCGTTTGAAGTGTTGGGCATATGGTAAGGAGCACCTTAAGAGTGTTTTTCCACAAAATCAGGGTGGTAGGCCTCATATATACATTGCATATAAGGCGCAGACTGTTGGGGATGTTGGTCAGAGCATTCCACGTATCTATGCAACAGTGGACAACAAACAGGCAGAACACCAGGCATCTATCATTAAAATGGATGATAAGCTTTGTGATCAATTTATTTCTATTTTGATTGACCCTAGATCTAATTATAGCTATGTTAGTCTTGACTTGGAGGATAAGTGTGGTTTGAGTAAAGAGTTGCATGCAGATTCTTGGTTAGTGCAGCTGGCTATAGGTACAAAGAAGCGAGTTCATCATTCGATAAGAGCTCGTGCATTTGATTTAAATGGTATGACTACCGCAACACATTTGAATGTATTACCATTGGGATCATATAATATGTTTTTGGGCATGAATTGGTTGTATCTTCATTGAACCAAGGCAAAAAATTATGAAAAATCTATTGAGTGTGTTAATGGCATTGGAGAACGAAGAGTCTTGTAGTGTAAGAAGAAAGCCACATCAGTTCAGATGGTGACAATTATGTAAGCAAAGTGTAGCTGCAGGAAAGGGTATAAGTTATTTGCAGTGCACATTTCTAGTGATAAGGGCAAGGACGTTGAGGATGCAGATGTGTTGAGAAGGTACCTAGTTTTGTAGAAGTTTCAGGATGTATTTCCTAAGGACATTATAGAGTTACCACCTCATAGGGAGGTATAATTTCCTATTGAGTTAGTGCAAGGGTTAGCTCCAACATCAAAAGTACCTTACATGATAAGCACACCTGAGTTGGTTGAGTTAAAGTTTCAGTTGAAGGAAATGATGGACAAAGGATACATTAGGTCGAGTGTATCACCTTGGGGTGTATCGGTGTTGTTCATGAAGAAGAAAGATGGTACTCTCAGACTATGCATCAATTACATGTAGTTGAACAATGTGACCATTAAGAACATGTACCCGTTGCTGAGGATTGAAGACTTGTTCGATTAGCTGAAGGGAGAAACAATGTTCTCTAAGATCGACTTGAGATCTGGATATCATCAGGTACACATCAAAGAGGAGTACATTTACAAGATCGATTTCAGGACTAGGTATGGGCATTATAAGTTTTTTGTAGTTCCATTTGGCTTAACTAATGCTCCAACTACATTTATGTGCTTGATGAATAGTGTGTTGCATCCATATTTGGATAAGTTTGTTATTGTGTTCATTGATGATATACTGGTATATTCTAAAAATGAGGAAGAGCATACTGAACATTTAGCAGCAGCGTTGAGGTTGTTGAGGGAGCATCAGTTGTATGCTAAGCTCAACAAGTGTAGTTTCTTTTAGACTAAGGTACACTACTTGGGACATGTTGTCTCCAAGGAGGGCATTGCAGTAGATCCAGAAAAGATAAGGGCCATCATGGAGTGGGTAGCTCTTAAGAGTGTGGATGAGGTGAGATCTTTCATGGGTCTGGCAGGCTATTATAGGAGGTTCATCAAGAACTTCTCGCAGATTGTTTATCCTATCACATCATTGCAAATGAAAGGTAATAAGTTCAAATGGACATAGGAGTGTGAGGGTAGCTTTGAGCGGCTTAAGCAGTTGTTGACACATGCACTAGTGCTACAAATTTCAGATCTGGACAAAGAGTTTTTAGTATGCACAGATGCTTGCAAGAGAGGACTTGGCGGAGTCCTTATGCAAGATGCATAGGTGGTATTCTATGAGTCGCGAAAACTAAACGAGCATGAGCAGAACTACCCGACACATGATCTTGAGTTAGCAGTGATCACACATGCATTGAATGTGTGGAGACATTATCTTCTTGGTAGAACGTTTGTACTTATGAGTGATCATATTGGGTTGAGATATTTATTTGACTAGCTGAATATGAATGCCAGGCAAGCTAGATGGTTGGCCATGAAAAGTGAGTTTGATTTCGAGATCAGGTACATCAAAGGTAAAGAGAACGAGGTGGTAGATTCTCTCAAGAGGCAGGTATAGGTAAATCACTTGGCAACCATGATATCTTATGGGACATATCTATAGGATAGGATCTTGTAGGCAGGTCAGTAGGATGTCAGGTATATGGAGATTGTGCACAGGTTGCGACTAGATTTTGGTACATGTATAGGTGGTAGTATAGGTACATTTATAGGTGCAGGTAGAAGTACATGTACAGGTACAGGTATAAGTGCAGGTGCACAGGGTATGGATTATTGTCTTACAGTGAGTGGATTGGTTAGATTCAGAGACATGACATATGTGCTAGATAACAACGAGCTCAAGAAGGTGATCTTGAGAGAGTTTCATGCGGAGCCTTATTTAGGTCACTTAACTTATCAAAAGACATTGACTGTAGTGAATAAATTCTATTATTAGTTGAATTTGAAGAGAGATGTAGCAGAGTTTGTGGTGAGATGTTTTTATTGTCAACGAGTGAAGGCAGAGTGCAAACATCCAGGTGGACTACCACAACTGATCACGATTATAGAATGGAAATGGGAGGTTATTTCCATGGATTTCATCACAGGGTTTCCGAAGACAGTGAGACAACATGATTTCATCATGGTTATCATGGACAGGTTGACAAAGGTTACACATTTCATTCCAGTGAAGTCTACATTCTCAACTAGCGATGTAGCATAGGTATTCATCAAAGATGTGGTAAGATTTCATGGTTATCCAAAGAATATTGTGTCAGATAAGGATGATAAGTTCACTTCCAAGTTTTGGAAGGAGTTATTTGCAGGTTTGGGCACAAAGTTGGCCTTCAACACAACTTATCATCCATAGACAGATGGAAAAACAGACAAACGGAGAGTGTTAATAGGATATTGGAGGACATGTTGAGGATGTATATGATGCATGAACAGCCAAAGTGGGAAGAGTATCTCCCCTTAATAGATTTCACATACAACAACAATTATCAGGAGTCATTGAGGATATGTCCTTTTGAGGCATTGTATGGGCAGAGTAGCAATACTCCCATCAGTTGGAGTGATTTGGTTAACAGGGTGTTGATTGGACCAAAGATGTTGGCAAACATGGAACAAGAAATTTAGGTTATAAAGAAGAATATAAAGGCAGCACATGATAGGCAAAAAAGCTATGCAAATCGAAACATGTTGTTCAAGGAGTTCCAGGTTGGGGAACATGTGTACTTGTGCATCAAACCAAAAAATAACTCCTTGTAGGTTGGATCATGTGCCAAGATCGCACCACGGTTTTTTGGACCCTTCAATATCATTGAGAGGATTGGGACAATAGCCTATCAACTTGCATTGTATCCGACAGTGAAATTCCATGGTGTTTTCCATGTATCTTTCCTTAAGAAGTATGTTAAGGATGTTGATCATGTGATTGACTGATCTATATTGCAGGTGGAACCAGATGGAGAATTCTAGCTAGAGCCTTAGTGTATATTGTAGAAAAATGTGTTCATGCTTCAGAACTAATCAATTGAGCAAGTTAAAGTGCGTGGGAAGCACTTTGGGCCTGATTAAGCTACATGGGAGATGGTTGATGGTATGTAGACTATGTATCCTTCCTTGTTTGCCAATTGAGACAAAGCAATTTTGGTATGGTGTTTTGGGTATATGTTTTGGTGATGTTGATATATGTACATATGTACATGGATGCAAATACCTCCACGAGCTAAGTTATAAAGCTCTAATAAGTGGTATGGGTGTCGTGTTATTATGTTGTCATGATGGTTTCTTTTAGTAAGGTGATCATTGTAAATACTGCATCGAAAAATGCATCAATCTATGTTATAAAACTCCATGGGCAGTATGTTTTATTTTAACCACTTTTTTTGAGGTCTTGGTGTGGTCTAACACCGATGACGATGTTCCCCAAGGGGGAGGGTTCTATAATAGGCCTGGTGAAAATTCCATGTGATAAAAGTTAAAAATAATAACTGTTTGGTCAATTTAGTATGTCCTAAATTTCTATTTAAAATGTCAATCCGGGATTTGTAACCTGATGAAGTGAAGTGCACTGTATGTGCAAGATAACCATTTTCTTAGTTAAGTATGGATGGTAATGGTGATTTCTACAATGATTTTCCAAACTTAAAAGTTCTCAAAAAGAATGTTTCCATACTGACTGTAATGAAATCAATTCTCAAAAGGAAGTAAATGTACCAAAACAGTGAACTAGTGACAATGGCCTAGTATCCTTACTGCTGTATGAAAAAGAAAATAAAAACTGAACTTAAAGCAACTCAAAGACTGAAAGAAAAGCAAACTAAATCACACTACTTCAACCCATATTCTGACCCTACACCTTTCGACTCGCTCCGGCTATAGGAAGTAATCATAAACAAGCTGAGTAATATGATATCTAAATTGCATAAAAGGAAACTAAGATTTAACTACTCATTCATATTTCAACTCTTGAAAATGACATAAGTAATTCAATCTCTAACTTGCAGGAAAGCAAACTAAATCATACTACAACAAGTAATATTCTGATTCCTTACTAATTGAGTCTCTTGGCTATAGAAAGGAAATCATAAACAGGTAAGTAATATGATGTCTAAGTGGCAGAAAAGTAAATAAGCAAATCAAAACTTGAAAGAAATGATAATGCTGGAATTAAACTCAGTAAATGAAAATCAGCAGAAAGGACAAGATGATCTCATGTCAGTAGTTATCAAAAATATGTAAATTTGCTCGGGCTGCCTACAAAAACCTATAAAAGAAGCACTGATCAGCTAACAGTTATGAAAAGAAACATAAAGGAAATATGGATAGCAATGAACATCATAACAACGCAATATATATACAAGCAATGATTATAAAAACAGTAAATGAAAGCAAGTAAGAAACTATACAAAGCTTTGGTGTACAGGGGCCCTCTGTAACCTCGGCCAGTCAATTACTTAGTCACAAATCAAATTCAGGAATGCTGTCTTCTCATATATTAAAGTGCAGTAATAAAACAAAGTAAAGTACAGTATAGTGGGCTGATAAAAACAGTCAAAATTACATCTCCAAAAAGCTAGCTATCCAGCGTATATCAACACGTTATTTATAAGTGAAAATGCTGCAACTAATTCCTAGATTTTATGCTGCCAAGAGACACGTAAATCTCCACGGCCTGAGATCTAGCGTTATGGTCATTATGACAGTTGAATCCATGGAGTGGTGAATGCTCGATTCAGTTCATGGGCTGATCTACAGTTGTGCCAGTACCTCCAGAAACTCAGGATCGTGCCACGCAAACCTTCACGTGGGCAAAACAGAGCCGTGCCACCGCAAAACAGAGCCGTGCTACCACCATCCTTGGTTTCCTTATTAGACATCTGAATTTGAGATTGATCAATGCTCTGCTCAACTTTTTGCACTTTTTCTTCAGTTTCTTGTTTTTCTTTTGCCATAGTCCCAAATGGAGCATAGTGTTATCATGAATAATTTTATCTACTTTGCTCTGCTCCTTGAGTGCTTCATTTTCCTGCTTGATATGTTTGTTTAGGACCTCTAATTCAAATACCTCCTGCTTTAAGGACTGAACTTGTGCATCTAGTGGCAGAGTGGTACTCGGACCTGCAGCTGATTTTTCTAATGATTCCAAGTAGTCATATACCTTCTGTTGATTGGGATATACTTCAGGTGCCTTTCTTGGACTGAGTTCAAAATCTGGTGGAGGAGGAGGATTGCTCTCTAGCTCTGGCTGAGAAGGGCTTTCATCATGTGGAGGACTAGTTTCAAAGCTTAGCTGAGGACGAGGTGGACTACAGCCAGCTAGATGTTTCTCAGGTGTCTCTCCACCCAAGTCGATGAAGTGGGGCCGCTTTATTTATGTTTTACTCCACTTTCCTCTTAGCCTGGTGCTTCTCCTTAAGTATGGTGGACTAGTACCCTTTTCTTGTATACTCTGTTTCCCTTTTTCCTTTTTCTTTGCTATAGCAGCCTGAAGATGTACTAATCTTTCTGACAGTGGTTGATAATCCTCCTCTATGGATGGCTCAGGTGATTGGTAGACTTCTTGGATGGTCCTTTTGCCTTTCTCTTTCCTCTGTTTCTTGTCTTTATTTCTGTTTTCTTCTTCTTTTTAACCAACTTCTTGAGTTTATGTAGTAGGGGAGTCTTGGACTATGGTGCTCTTTTCTCTTCTCCTACTTTTTCTTGGTGTCTTTGGTGTACTACTTCCAGAGTCCTCAGATGGATCTTGGAAGTAGTTTCTTATCAAGAATTGTTCCCAGGTATCTTTATTTTTCTTTAGTTGGTCCTCAATGATAATTTTTATAAGTCCATGATGATATAGATGAGGTTTTATATTGCCTATGTGTTTTTGGACTGTAATACTCATCTTCTTCAAACTCAACAGTAAGTAATAAGGCAAATTAAGAGTCTGATTCTTTAAGAAATTCATCAACAGTCTAGCATGGTACATGTACATCGAACCAAAGCGTCCTTCACAAGTGACAAATTTTTGGATAACTAACAGCAGACTGGCCCATTCTTCCTTCAATGCATGAACATGAATTCCTTTAGTAAACACAGTGGTGTCCATACCTGGGTTTCTTAGCATAATTCTCCATGCCTGTTCATCCACGCTTTTGTTTTTGAACCATCGCTCACCTTCCTGGGGTAAGCCTGAGGCAGTTGCTACTGTTGTTTCGGTCACCGTGAGCTTCAAATCTCCAATCTCCACCATTTGACCATCGAAAGACCGTGCAAAAGCCTTGGTTACCTCTTTGTTATAGCCTTTGATCTTTTGGATGAAGCGTAACCATTTAGCTTTCTTCAGCAAATTTTTGCTTGAGGGTAACCTTCTAGATATTTCGGTCCTTCTGGCTCTGCCCTTAGTAGTTTTCCCATTCCTTTCTCTGTTTTGAATTTCAAGTGAGGATACAATTGCGTATGAGGATTTAGCAGAGGGAAGGTAGCTCGGTTGCAGGCTTTATGGTAAAATGCAGTGGCTGCAATCGGTAGCAGGTAACGGGAATGCTTTAGATTACAGGCGGAACAGAGGATAAGCAGTCGCAAATAAGTTCAGAAATTGAAATGCGTGTATATGAAAAGGAAGATCTTTAATGAAATGGTAAGTGAATGGAGTGGAGTCGAGATCTTTTTTTTTTTTGAATTAATGGCTGCGTACGGGAGATCACACGTTTTAATAGATGGCTGCGGAAAATGCGGTGGAGAGGAGCCGTAAAGGGATTGGTCACATCTCATGAGCACAGGTGGCAAATTTAAGTGCAGTCAACTTGAGTTTGAGACCGTTAAGAAATGAATGCATGGTGTATGGAGTAATATCGTGGAATAGGAGTGGGTAATGGAGCTATCATATCGAATCATTGCACATAGTAGAACTTTTTATGGTTTGATAACTATGCGTAATCATGACTTTAATTGTTATTTGATAAAAATTTTGCTCATACCTTTGGAAACTTTGTCATTTCTTGCTCATAGCTTTTAACCAACTGTTCTTTCTTGATGTCTTGGAAATGCTCCATGTCTTCATGGCAATTGCTCACTTACACCTGCATTTTCATGATTTTTTCACTAACATTTTGACTGTGAATTTGAAAACCAGAGTGGTGGTAGCTGCGGAAATCATTTCTGGCTGCGGAAACTGTTTCTGGCTACGGAAACTGCTTCCAGCTGCAGAAACTGGGACAGCACCCACTTGGCTGAACAAAGATAGTTAGAAAAGAACTAACTGAGTGAAAATAGTCCTGAAAGGAACTTTTATTGATGAAATGAAAATGAAATGAGTGGAATGGAGTGAAAGTGAAGCGGAGTGAAGTGAAGCGAAAATGTGAATGGGATGGAGATGGAGTGAAATGGCAAATGAGGTGGAGTGAAGATGGAAAAAGGAGAGGAGAGAGATTTTTTTTTTTTTGGAAAATATAGAGTGTCAGGTGTCCCTGATTTTCACTCTATATTTTCTGTATAAGACTGCC
>APFE030355169.1:382843-415096 GCA_000404065.3 Pinus taeda | reverse complement strand
ATGGAGATTCGCCCATTTATTGTACATGTAAATTTAGGGGGGTTTCTTAAAATTTTCCCTAGTTACATGTCATGAAATATATGCCCCATTTGGCAAATGGCCCAACAACAACTATTGGCTGCAAAGGTGTGGGTGATATTCTGGTTTTGCGGTCAAAGATTTGATAAGGATGGCAACTTCTGACTCTGGTTATGTAATCCTTGAATATTGTTGGCCAGAAGTATCCTGCTTGTAAAATCTTTTGTGTTTTAGTGTAACTAGATTGATGGCCCCCACACGTGCCTGAATGACAATCATTCAGGATTTTTTCGGCCTCTTCATGGGTGAGGCACCTCTATAGAACTGTATTGATACCATGACGGTAAAGTGTATCACTGATGATCGTGTAGTCTTTTGCTTGGTATCGAGTACATCATTGCTCTGAATGGGAGGTATTAGACCTGTATGTTTGGGTATGGAGATAGATGATTATATCTCCATACCACGTATCGCTTGAATATATCATAAACAAAGATTCGTCCACGATTGTTGCTTTGGATGTTGAATTGTTGGACAATGATAGGAAGTCACATAGTAACTCCGTGAAAACTAGGGCTTTCCTTGATTTGGATTTTACGAATTCCAGATCAAACTCTTGCAAAATTGCTATCCATTTGGAATATTTTCCCCCAGTAACTATTGTGACAAGATATAAGTCATGGGGTTGCAATCTGATAAAATGGTAGTTTTTGAAAGAGGATATAGTGTTGAAATCTTTGTATCGCTTGAACAGTTGCGAGAGCTAGCTTTTCAAAATAGGATTACTTGGTTTCTGTATCATTTAAGTTTCGACTTAAATAATAGATATGATGTTCAATTCCGTTGTCTTCTTGAGCTAAAACCATTGCTATGGCCATATCTGTTGCAACCAGATACAGGTTAAAGTCTTTTTGATAATTAGGAGCATACATTAATGATGCCTTTATTAGGGATTCCTTTAGAGCATCAAAGGAAGCTTGCATGACCAGATCCTAGATGAAGTGTACTTCTTTTTCCAATAGACCCGTATAAACTTATGGAAAGTTTGGCGTAATTTGGAATGAACCTCCTAAGAAAGTTTGCTTTCCCTTGGCGTTTCTGAATCTGAAGAAAATTTGAAGGTGGAGGCAAATCAATGATTGCCTGAACCTTACATGGGTCAAGACGAATCCTATCCTCTGAGACGAAAAATCTAAGTAAATGACCAGAACTGACACAAAACACACATTTCTGTGGATTGAGTCGTATCTTGTAGTGTCAGCAATGTAGAAATATTGTTCTCAAATGCTACAGATGATCGGTCCGCTTTCGTGAATGAGCTAGAAGATCATTGAGATATGGTTGAACGATGTTTTTGATGTCATGGAAGGCATAATTCATTGCCCTCTGAAAGGTTGCCCCTGCGTTCTTTAAATCAAAAGGTAACTTGCAGTATGCGATTGTGCCCCATGGACAAATAAATGTAGTCTTTGACTGGTCTCGTGGGCAGATATTTATTTGATTATACCCAGAAAATCCATCCATAAATGAAAAGATTTCACATCTGGCACATTCATCAATTATCTGGTCAATGAAGGGTGTAGGGTAGTTGTCTTTTGGACAAGCTTGATTTACATCCCTATAATCGACACACACTCTAATCATTCCTTGCTGTTACAGGAACAATATTTGATACCCAATCAGTTAGATGAACTGGGTAAATGAAACCGGCATGGAGAAGTTTTTCAACTTCTGCCTTGATGGCAGTGACTTTCTTTGGGTGCACCTGCCAAAGCCGTTGTCTTACTCGTTTGACATCTAGATACATCTTGATTTTGTGTTCAATTTAATAAATTATGAACTCAAATCAATTTCAATAAACATGGGGTACTTTATTACCTTTCTTCCAGTCAGAAGTAGGTGTTTGCGCTATGAAGTTTGCTATATGACAGTTCATTTCAATCTTACAGACAGATTGACACAACATGAAGTTTGTTATATGGTCGTTGAGTTTTACTGGTTGTTTGGTGTGCTTTCAACTTTTGGTACGTTGATTGTTTGTCAGTTGCTACATTAACTGAAAAAGGTCGATAACAATCAATTTGTAACCTATTAAAAGGTGTCGTAACATAATATGTTTAACCTACCTTCATCGTTTGATAAATGAAATGTTTTTTTATACTTGATTTTTGAACTTCACTGAGAAAAGAGATGAGTAGAACCAACCTTGCATAAAGAAAATTCTCTAGGTGTAGTTATAATGTATTTTTATAAAAAGAGAACACATATATATATATTAGTGTCATTTTTTGGAGAAGTTTTTTTATGTAAATTTTTTTACAGTTGAATTAGAATTATAGTATTGAAAAAATGATAAGCAAAAATTGAAAAGTTTATTATGGGTTGAAAATAGTTATAGGGTTGGTTTTGATATAGGATTAAGAAAAAACATTTCTATGAGACTCTAGTCAATCTTGGATGTAACCTTCATGGAAGAAGATAAAACAAACCCAAAACCAATTTGAAACCTACAATCTCAAGATTAAAGGAAATACTTTTTATTTGATTCTCCTTAGTGAAGCAAGTCTTCATCCACTAAATGTCAGGGTGTGAGTATTCCTATTATATATAAGAAGTTAAACAACATCTAATCCAAGAGTTTCATAAAATTCCTTCTAACTATAGTCAAAGCTCTCACTTTTTCTGGACTAGGGCATAATATTAGAAATATAAAATTGTGGGGTGAGAAAAAGTTGTAGTAAAAGAGAAACTAAGATATTGTGATAATTTCATCAACCTCAATCTTAAAAATCAATATCATCTCTCTTTCTTGACTAAACTTAAGAAGAAAATGGATATTCTTAAAATAATGAGAAATTCTTATGAGCTTCATTGTGAAACTAGCCATTGGTTGATTATGAAAACAACATGGGATGAAAGAGTTTATCACTTTTGTGACACTAGTAAGGTGGAAGATGTAAAGAACTTTGTCTTAAATTATCCATCTTATAAAATTCCTACTAATCTCTTACCTTATTAAGGTCTAGTAGACCATATTTGTTTTCATATAGACTATCCATCATCATCATCAATATGTTAAAATGGATGGTTGTATTCATCCTTAACAAAGCGTGACTATAATTTTATTTTATTTTTGTTGTTGTCACTACTCTCTTCACCTATGTCTAGGTTGACATCAACTCACTTATTGGATGGAAGAATGATTTACCCAATAGTGGGATCATATCATCAAGAATATGTTAAAAGTCAGTTAGAATCCACACCCATTAAAATAGCTTTATATTATGAGATATTGAGACAAACTATTACACTATGATGCACAATAATATGGCATATTATTTATGCAAGTGTGATGCACTATGATGCACAATAATATGACATACTATTTATGCAATTGTGAATGTCACTCAAACTAGCAATTCCACCAAATGTCGCAAAGGAAGTGTGGTAAGGAAGTAGCATAGGAAACAACATAGAAGAAAGAAATAATAATTTTATGCAATTTTATTTCTTTATTGGCTTTTCAAATCATGGACTGAAACACATCAATTATGAGAGCCCAATAATGTGGTTCTCATTGAACACAAATTATGAACCAAATGTACAAGGTTCAAAATCACAAGGTCATTCTCACAGATCACGGAAATACACATAGACATGAAGAGATTAAGTTTTCTAAAATGAACTTTAGGTATGTGTATTAGTTACTTCTTTGAGTAATGTATCTATCAATGAGGTATGGTAGAGACTCACAAAAGAAATAAAAGATTCCTTTAAAAAAATTATGCATAAAGGCCAAGTATATCTAAAAACTAAAACAACTTATTTAGAAGTGATCAATAGAGGGGAATTATTCTCTGTCGCAATACAACGTCAGGCCTTCATATGGTTAGGAGATGATAGAGAAATTAAATTTGGAAGTGACTTCTTACCCCACATAGAGTTCTAATCATATAGTTAGAAATGCCTTCAAAAGTCACAAAATTTTGTGGCCATCTAATTGGTGCAATATTACCTCAATCTCTTCCAAGGTTCAAAAAATGTTTGAACAGTAAAACCAAACATAATGCATATATCTACAACAGGATAATACATGTATTTGGCCACAACCAATTTCTTGCTATCCCATGCACTTAAGGATTAGTTTAGATTCCAAGGGCTTTGATATAAGAAACTGATTCAATTTTACATTCAACAAGTTGGGTCTTCTTCTGGCACAGAAGGTTCCATGTGATTTAACTCGTTAGTTGATATATTGCATGTAGTTAAAGAAGGCGCTAAAATGGACACACAAGTCGTTTATTTGAAAAACAAAAGCTAATTGGGGATTTTCATTGTTTTAGTGCCAACCTCCCAAGAATGAACACAATTTCCTAAAGACATGGCCTTATGTTTGATCCCAAGGGTTCACGAGCTAAAAATAAAAGATCATGTTTGCTCCATTGTCAATGGGGATTGTTGAACAAAATATGAAAGCTTGAGTAGCCTCAATAAGTTGTATTACTCATGAACTAAACTATGAGTGATTTTTCCATTAAATGAACAATTTGGGATCAAATTTTAGATATCAAAAAAAATACTTAACAAAATACATAATACAAGAGAACAAGATAGATACAAAATCAATACTGAAGATATGAGTATGCCTTTCCTAGGAGGTCTCTTCATGTCTACAAGTACAAGACCTATCAAAAGCTCTAAAATTAGGACACCAAAACTGTAAACATAAGATTTTTTCTCATGTTTGTGGCAAAGCATACATGCAGTGAAATTTGTATCAAGTGATGATATGTGAGGGAGTATAATTGTACCTTTAGTCATTTGCTGCTACTGATATCAAGGAATGGAATATCAGTTAATGTACGTTAAAAAGCTTACTTTGGGGAAACATATCCCTAATTACTAAAATCTGAGTAGATATTTCAGCATTCAACTTTTCAGAAGCAAGCTTTGCTAGCCCAGAATCACACATGTTGGCATTGTAATTTTTGTTAAATAGGATGTTGTTGGCCTCAAAATCTCGATGTATAACTGGTGTAATAATATGAACAAGAAGGTATTCAAGACTTATGGCCCCATCAAGAGCTATTTATTCTTGTTCCTCAATCGAACAATGGTGGATTGCCTCGTGAACGTGTAAACACAATTAATGAAACCACCGCCAAATGTTAAAATTGCATTGTTCCTGGCACTATTTTTGTTCGATATTACATCTTCAATCCTTCTTATAGGTTTCACTGAGCTTAGCTATGAAGGGGCTAAATAATGTCATGATTAAAGAAAAGTTGAAATTCTTCAAAGAGATGAGCTTAACAAAAATGATATATGATGCATTAAGATGAAAATACTTTTTTGAGCTTCTTTTACAAGAAGCTCGTTGACTAAAAATGTGATCACCTCATCTTTTTTATTAGTGTAACTCAATTCTATATTTAACGGAATCTATGTTTGGCATACACCCATGTTAATTTCAACCCTCTGTGGATTTGATAAATTTTGTACCTTTTGAAAATGCATCAATTTTTTATTTTTTTAATGCAAATCAATACACTGTACATAGAGAAGTGAGAACAATATATCAAAGACCCAAAGGGGGTTCACAAAAGATTCCCCTTTCTTTTGCAGGGACTCGATGAAGTGTACCTATAAGTTTAGTCTCATGTCAGAGAATCTTTGAAAGGCCTAGGAGGGCAAAAGATGTGGCCTTATATGCGACATTCTATTTGTTATCAAACACAATATTTTATAGTATGTTAAAATGATTGGTTTTTGGCTTAGATGGTTGATAGGTAAGAATTAGTAAGTGTGATATTGGTATACTCGAGATGACAAAGGAAGAGGAGTGGTTTGAAGGTTAAACCATTGGATGGCTTCCATTATTATTGAGAGAGGAAAAGATCCAGTTGGTAGATATTCTTCAATGACTATTATGTTTGATGAAACTGCATGCTATAAATGTGATGTTGTTATCAATTTCCTAAGGCATTTAGGATTCCTTATGAACCATATTTGTGGTCACTACTTAAGATTCCTTATGAACCATATTTGTGGTTGGATACTTCTTACGCATTCGCAATGAAAATGGTTATATATTTTATTAGTATTGCAAGTCATTGAACATAATGAAATTTTAGTAAGTGCTAACATGAGAAGAAAGTATGCTCTCAAACAGAGTTAACCTAGATGATAAATACAATGCTATGCGACTAAATATTGCTAACATTTCACAGTAGGAATTCTTCACTCTAGAATAATACGCTCATTATGTTAATTCAAATATTTAGCAAGGAGATGATTTCTAGGTGCTTAAAAATAAATAAAGATTCTTATCAAATATAAAGTATTCTTTTGAAGTTACATCGATTAAAGTCTGGATACAACATTTGAGAGGAAGAGTATGATGGAAGAGGTAGGCTAGGTAGTTTGAAGTGAAGTTACGAGTGCCATGAGGCTAAAATTAGGCCACAACTACTTCAAAAAACAAGTGGCCAATTAGAAAAAAATTGTCCATATCTAAAAGACATTGTGTCATCTCTTTGGTGGAAAATCACTCACATTGGTCTTGGATATTTGGTAAAACATTGCCCAAAGGCCTATGTTGTAAAGAGATTCATTTTGGAGGAATAAGGGAACTTCGAAGTTAATTTGGATAATCGATGTTCTGCTAAATTTGCGAATTAGGTCTACCATGGTAAAGGGTGGTCTCAAGTATGGTCATATTGGGAGGCTTTCAAGCATTGTCACATAAGATATTTTTATATGGTTTCTAATTAAAGGTATTTGTGTTGACATTATTAATAGTAGACTCATCTATTTTGATGTTGTGAAGTTACCAATTTCTCTGTTTGAGAACCTTCCCTACTATAAAAAAAAAAGGCATACAAGTTAGGCTTGAACTCATGGGAGGGAAGATCACCTCAAACATGTTAGCCAATAGCTTATTAGGAAAATTCTAGTATAACTCACAATCATGCAAGGAAATCCTTTCTACAGTGTAAAAACTATGTTGGGTGTTTCGCTAGCTCTTTGAAGAACAATGACAAAGTTGTGTTTAATTTTTGTTTTTTGTCATAACGATGGTTTTTTGGCCCTACTCCCTCAATGTGCATAGAAATTAAATTGAACATGGATTTTGTATGCCATGCAAGGTTAAAGAAAAAATAAAATTTTTAATGTCATGGACCATCGAGGTGTTCTTCAATCTATTTTTTTTCTTCGAAGTGATACGATGGGATGAGTATATCATGTGGAGTGATGGACTAGGAAAATAAAGAACCTGAGTCACTAATAGAAAGGGTGATCAAGTGAGTGATATGCATAGATAATTTGAATAGGAGAAATGGTCGATAATTTTCTTTTGATTAAACACACATTTTTGCAATGGGTGCAACGTGTAGGACGAACTCAATGTATAGGGTTCTAAGTCACAACGTCATTCTCACACATCAAGAAAATACATAGAGACATGAAGAGGTTGAGTTTTCTAAAATGAAATTTAGTTACCTATATTAGTTCCTTCTTTGAGTACTTCTCTATCAGTGAGGTATGGAAGAGACTCACAAAAGAAATAAAAGATTTCATTAAAGAAAGTATGCAAAAAGGCAAAGTATATCTAAAAACTAAACCTAGGTATCTAGAAGTGATCAATAGAGGGGAATTATTCTTTCTCACAATACAATGTTAGGCCTTTAGATGGTAAGGAAATGCTAGAGAAAATGTATTTGGAAGTGACTTCTTACCCAACAGAGCGCTCTAATCATCTAATTAAAACTCTCTTCAAAATCCAAAGAATTTTGTGGTCGTCTAATTGAAACCTTCAACAAGGTGCAATGTCACTTCAATGTCTTTCAAGGTTCATTGAATGTTTGAATAGTAAAAGCAACCATAATGCATATATTGGTAGCAAGCTAATACATGGATTTGGCTACAACCAATTTGTTTCTATCCCATGCACTTAAGGAATAGTTTAGATTCCAAAGGCTTTTATATAAGCAGCTGATCCAATTTTAAATTCAACCACGTGGGTCTTCCTCTGGCATGGAAGGTTCCATGTGATTTAACTTGTTACTTGAGATATTTTTAAATTCAACCAGGTGGGTCTTCTTCTTGTGTGGAAGGTTCCATGTGATTTAACTGGTTAGTTCAAATATGTTGGCAGTTGACAACTAATTAATGTAAATTTGGGTTATTTGTATTACTTATTGACAAGTTAGTTTCATACAAAATTAGTAGTTATGTAACTGAGGATGCTCATATATAAAACTAACGAATGCCTGAACTATTGTAAGGAGAATCATTTATTGATTGAATATAGATTCCAATCCCTTGCCCTGTGGATGTTTCCTTGACACCTTGTGAGGGTTTCACCATGTATATATTGTTTTACTTCTGCCTTTTCATTCAATTTCTTTTAGTTTTTAGTTATATACTTCTTGATTAATTAACTACTCAACCTACAAATGGTATCCGAGAAAGTTGAGTTGAGTTGGAGGCAAATGTTGGTAAGAAGGACATAAAAGTTGTGTGAAACCCTTCGTGATTATCTTTGGAGGCGAATGCTGGTGAAAGGTGAAATCCTGTTTGTCGAGAGCCATCAAGGAGGGTACTTGTTGTGTGTTATGAACACTCTGCCCATTGTGGACTAGAGGAAGTGTCATTTGTGTCGTTCCTCACTTTTCAAAGATCTTGCCGAAGGAGTCATTGCTAGCCCTGTCCATCTGTCCAGAGCCTACGTGGACCATTTACACTGGTGAAAGCTACATGAATTTTGTGTGTGAACGAGGAGTGTTGTTGAATACCCATCAGAGACATCCTTGAATATGCTACATGGGGTTATACCCATTGTTTGCCCTATGGCAAGGAGGCCCTGCTCTCTACATGTCAACGTGGTATTACGTTGTTTCCTCAACCAGTTGTCGCCTTAACGAGTCTCTCCGTGTTATCACTCTGCCCAGAACTGTAGAAGAGCACCACTACTGGTGTTACTTGCATGGACCAGAATTGGAGGACCGTCGAGGAAGGTCATTGCTGGCTGAGAGCCATCAAGGACCTCTGCATGGACTTTTGGAGCCCTGTCTTGAAAAATGCAAGTGCATTCTATCTAGAAAGACATTGGGAGAAAAAAAATGCAGTTTTCCATTAGAAAAAACTGAGTCTGGGTATTTTTAAAAAGGAAGAAGAATTAATTTTCGTGGAAATTAAATTGTTTCATGTATATTTGAAGTAATCAATATGTGTAAAATAAATTCTACTAAATAAATCACGTTTTTTTTTTTTTAATAAAAAGGGGAAACAAAACCCTAGTTGAAGGCAGAAATGAGGGTTTAAAAAGGGGCAACAAAATTGGGGTTTTTTGTTGAAAAGAAAGAAACCCTAGTTGCTATTATATTGTGGAGAAATTCAACCCTAGAAGTACCATTTAGAAGCAAATAGAAATAAATGGCCAAGATGTCGAATGCAAAGTTCGAGGTGGAGAAATTCACCGACAAGAGAAAATTTTCTCTATGAAAACTAAAAGTTAGGGATTTGTTGGTGCAACAAGGGTTGCACAAAGCTTTGGATGACACAAATAAGAAACATGCAAGCATGAAAGATTTAGACTGGGAGGACTTGAATGCCCTAGCTCTCCGTACCATCACACTATGCCCGGCCGATGAAGTTCTCTTCAACGTTGCTGAAGAGAGTACAACTTTAGGCTTATGGGAAGAATTGGAAAAACTATATATGACATGATCGTTAACCAATAGAATTTATTTGAAAGGAAAATTGTACAGTATTCAAATGAAGGAGGGTTCAAAAATTGTAGAGCATTTAAATGTTTTCAGTACACTTATATGCCAATTATTAGATATGGAAGTTAAAATTTATGAAGAAGACAAAGCTATAACCTTGTTGTGTTCTTTGCTCGAGTCATGGGACCACTTCGTAAATTCAATCATTTTGAGCACCATAGATTTTTTGAAATTTGAATTAGTTGTGGGAGCTCTCTTGTCTAAAGAAGTACGAAGGAAATCTAGTTCTCAAACACCTGCATCAGAAGCCATGCTAGCTAGAGGACGGTCAAAGGAAAGAGGAGAAAAAGCAAGGGGGTCTTCCACGTCTAAATCAAAGGGAAAGATGTGTAAGGCAAAATGTTGGCACTGTAATAAAATTGGATACCTGAAGAAAGCCTATTGGAAATGAAAAGAGTTTGATAACCCAAAGAAGGAAGCAAATTGAGTTGATTCAGGTATGAGAGACAATTTTTTATCTGCAGAAGAATTACGTACGATAGATGAAACTTCACCTGTATGTAATGTCTCTCAAGGTTTTGAAAATTGGTTGTTAAATTCTGGCGTTTCTCATCACATGTGTCCAAAAATAAATTGGTTTACTTCATATGAAGATGTAAATGGTAGTTATGTGTTTATGGGTAATAATGTAACATGTCAGACTGTTGTGATGGGAAATATCAGGATTAAAATGTATGATAACATAGTCAGAACATCAATTTAGTGTTAGACATGTACCTGAATTGAATAAAATTTGATTTCTTTATTAATGACCATCCTATGTTTTAATGCCTTTTATCCATAAATAAGACCCAACGAAACTAGCCTTTTAATTACCAATAAAAAAACTGAACTTGTAGAGGTTGCACACTACTAACACTAGTTGTAGAATAAAAGGCTAGAACATACAATTTTCCAACTCTATCCTCCACATAAGGGAGGATTGTATGTAACTAGATCCCTTTATCCTCTTCTTCCTCTTTATGCTCTTTTTGTACCAGGTGCCATTCCTGTGTCTAGAGCTCCGTATCGAATTAGCTTATGTAGGAGTTTAATAAAGTCTTTGTAAGGTTCTTAGAGGATATAATTAATAATATAATCTCTTTGTATAAAATCCCTTCAGCAAGTATATAATGTTAAGGACCTGGATATAATTAATAATAAATTAATTATTATCAGACATGTACCTTAATTGAATAAAATTTGATTTCTTTAGGAGTGTTGGATTCGAATGGTTATAAGTTTATAGGTCAAAATGGAGTGTTGAAAGTCTCTAAAGGCACCCTAGTTGTTATGAAAGCAGAAAAGGTCAAAAATATTTATAGACTCAAAGGAAGTACTCAGGTCAGTGAAGCATCGATTGTGTGAGAAAAAGAAGAATAAGGTACTCACCTATGGCATTAGCGATTGGGCCACATGAGCGAGAAAGGTCTTCAGATACTGATGAAATGTAAATCTCTTCCCGATATGAAATATTTGAAGTTGGATTTTCGTAAACATTGTGTGTATGGAAAATAATGTAAACAGAGATTTAAAACTAGAAATCATAATATTAAGGATATTTTAGACTATATTCATTTTGATCTATGGGGACCATCTCATGTTGTATCATATGGAGGTGCTCTATATTTTTTAACGTTTATTGATGATTTCTCCCGTAAAGTTTGGGTCTTTATGCTAAAACGAAAAGTTTATGTATTCAACATCTTTAAAAAATTTAAATCAATGGCAGAAAAACAAATAGGAAAATTAATTAAATGTTTAAGAACTCAAAATGCTGGTGAATTCACTTCAATAGAATTTGAACAATACTATAAGGATGAAGGAAATTCTAGACACAGAACTGTTGTTTATACTCCTCAATAAAATGGTGTTGTTGAATGTATATATCAAACTCTTATGGAAAGAGCCATAAGCATGATCAGCAATGGTAACTTGCAAAAGGAGTTGTGGGCAGAAGCAGTATCCAGTTCTTTCTATTTAGTTAACAGATCATCTTTAGTAGCAATTAATTGCAAAATTCATAAAGAAGTTTGGTCAGGTCAGTCTTGTGATTATTCACATTTAAGGATATTTGGTTGTGATTCTTATGCTATTATTCCTAAAAATCAGCGTTAAAAATTAGATCTAAAATCAATATATTATGTCTTTGTTGGGTATGACTATGCGGTGAAAGGATAAAGGTTGTGGGATACTACATCGCAGACCATAGTCATTAGTAGAGATGTAACATTTGATGAATCTTATTTTCTAAAATCAAATGCTGAAAGAATTGAACAGGAACAGGGATCGCCAAATCAACAAATTTAGTTGGAGGCCAGACCTTTTAGTGACAATCAAAAGGGAGAAGAGACTTCTGGAGAAAAAGGTGTTGAAAATACAAAGGAAACTGCTGAAGTTTCTAAACCAGTTTAGCAACCAGTCACTCTAAGAAGGTCTGCATGGGAAAGAAAATCTCCCAAAACGTATGAAGATTATGCTTCATCTTTTTCTTTAATTATTGAAGATGGGGAACCTTACTACTATTAGGAAGTATTAGATGATACAGATAGCAAAAAATGGAAAATGCTATGGAAGATGAAATGGATTCCTTAGCCAAGAACAATACCTAGGACCTTCTAGAAGTTCCTGAAGGGAGAAGTGTTGTTGGATGCAAATGGGTCTTCAAAATAAAATGGAAATTTGATGGAAGTATCGAAAGGTGTAAGGTGAGACTCGTAGCAAAAGGGTATTCTCAAGTTGAAGGTATCGACTTTCATGAGATTTTTTCACAAGTTGTAAAACTTGTTTCTATTCGTACCGTGTTGGCACTAACTTCATTACTTAACCTTGAGTTAGAATAGTTAGATATTAAAACAACTTTTCTACATGGTGATTTGAATGAGGAGTTATATATGGAATAACTACAAGGTTTTGTACAACGTCACAACAAAAGATTAGTTTTCAAGCTCAGGAAATCACTGTATGTTCTGAGGAAGTCTCCCAAACAATGGTACGAGAAGTTTTGACTCCTTTATGGTGAGCCAAAACTTTATTAGAAGTGAGTATGATCATTGTGTAAACTTCAAGAGTTCCAATGGCATGTTCATTATGTTATCTTTGTATGTTGATGATATGCCTATTGCAAGCAAAAGCATGGAAGATATCAATAGGTTAAAGGCTCAGCTCTCTAGGATTTTATATGAAGGATCTTGGAGCAGCAAAACATATCATGCACATGGAGATACACGGAGATAGGAAAAATGGTAAGCTTCGGTTATCACAGTAGAAGTATGTGGAGAAAGTACTTGAAAAGTTCTCTATGAACAATGTGAAACCTATTAATGTTCCACTAGCTTCCCATTTTAATATTTCTTCGGTTTTGAGTCCTAGAATTGATGAAGAAAAGAAGTATATATCTCATGTACCATATTCAAATGATGTAGGAAAGTTAATGTATGTGATGGTATCTACAAGATCTGACATTTCACATGCAGTTGGAGTTTTCAATAGTTTCATGGCAAATCAAGGTGAAGAACATTGGGGAGTAGTGGAATGGGTGCTTTGATATTTAAGAGTCACAAGTGACCGTTGCATCATCTTTAATGGTAGTGAAGGATCAGGCTACTGATATGTAGATGTTGATTATGCAGGTGATTTGGACAAAATAAGATCTTCTACAGGTTATGTCTTTACTCTTGCAGGTGGAGCAATTAGTTGGTTGTCAAAGCTTCAAGAAAGAGTTGCATTGTCCACTACCGAAATAGAATATATAGCTACTTTAGATGCCAGTAAAGAAGCAATCTAGTTAAAGGGTCTACTTGATAAGATTGGAAGGATGCAGGAGAATGTGAAAATACTTTGTGACGGTGAGAGCGATATTCACTTGGCTACAAATCGTGCTTATCACAGCAGAAGCAAGCACATTGATGTAAGGTATCATTTTCTAAGACATGTGATCGATGGTAGAAAGTAGCTCTTCAAAAGGTCCATACACGGGAGAATTGTGTAGACATATTCACAAAGCCAGTTATAGTAGAGAAGTTGCGATGGTTTTTAGCTTCTCTTCACTTGTAGAAGAGATAATGAATGGTTATGGGCAAGGGATTAGGAAAATTTTTGTCAAGGTGGAGTTTGTTGGTAGTTGACAATTAATTAATGTAAATTTGGGTAAGTTGTATTAGTTATTGACAAGATAGTTTCATACTGAATCAGTAGTTATGTAAAGCTAATGAATGCCCTTACTATTTTAAGGAAAATGATTTATTGATTGAATAGAGATTCCAATCCCTTGACCCATGGATGTTTCCTTGACAACCTATCAGGGTTTTACCACGTAAATCTTCTTTTACTTGTGCCTTTGCATTCAACTTCATTTAGTTTTCAGTTATATACTTCTTGATTAATTGACTGCTCAACCTACAAGATATTGTAGGTAGTCAAAGAAGGTGTTGAAATGGACACATAAGTCTTTTATTTGAAAAACAAGGCCTAATTGGCGCTTTTCACATTTTAGTGCCAACATCGCAAGAATGAAAAAAAATTCTAAAAGGCGTGGGCTTATGTTTGATCCCTAAGATTCACGAGCTCAACATAAAAAGGTCATATTTGCTCCATTTTGAATGGGGCTGTGTTGAAAGAAATATAAAAACTTCAGTGGCCTTAAGAAGTTGTATTACTCATCAACTAGACTATGAATAATTTTTCCACTAAATGAAAAATTTGGGCTCAAATTTTGCAAATCAAAAAATGATACTTAACAAAATACAAAATACAAGAGAACAAGATAGATAAATAATCAATAACGTAGAGACGAGTATTCCTTTCTTAGGAGGTCTCTTCATGTATATAGGTACATGATGTGTCAAAAGATCTAAAATCACAACACCAAAACTGTAAACATTTCATCTTGTTTTGAGTAGTCCTGTCAAAGCATACATGTAGTGAAATCTGTATCAGGCGATGATATGTCAAGGAATAAAATTGTACCCTTAGACATTTTGTGCTACTAATGTAAAGGAATATCATTTAATGTACATTAAAAGACTTACTCTCAAGCAACATATCCCTAGTTACTAAAATCTCAGTAGATATTTCATCATTCAACTTTTGAGAAGCAAGCTTTTATATTCCAGAATCATACATTTTGGCATTGTAATTTTTGTTAAGTAGGATGTTGTTGGCCTTAAAATATCGATGTATAACTTGTGTAGTAATATGTTCATGAAGGTATTCAATACCTATGGCCCCATCGATAGCTATTTTCGTTCGTGTTCCTCAATTTAACAATGGTGGATTGCATCGTGAACCTGTAGAAATAATTCATGAAACAACCACCATATGTTAATATTCCAATGTTCCTAGCACTCTTTTGGTTCGATATAATATCTTCAATTATTCTTACAAGTTTCACTGACCTAATCTATGAAGGGGCTAAATAATGTCATGATTGAAGAAAAGGTGAAATTCTTCAATGTTTCCATCTTAACAAGAATGATATAACATCCATTAAGATGAAAATAATTTTTTTAAGTTCTTTTACAAGAAGCATGTTGACTAGAAATATGATCACCTCGTCTTTTTTATTTGTGTAACTCAATGCTCTATTTAAAAGAATATATTTTTGGCATACACCCATATTGACCGCAACCCTCCATGGATTTACTAATTTTTGTATGTTTTGAAAATTCATTAATTTTTTTTGTTAATACAAATCAATACACCCTACATGGATAAGTGAGAACAATACATCAAGGATCCAAAGGGGGTTCACACAAGATGTGGCCTTATATGCAACATTCTATCTGTTATCAAACACAATATTTAATAGTATGTTAAAATTATTGATGTTTGGATTATATGGTTGATATGCAACAGTTAGAAAGGGTAATATTGGTATACTCCCAATGATAAAAGAAGAGGAATGGTTTGAAGGTTAACCCATTGTATGGCTTCTTCTATTATTGAGAGAGGACAAGATCCAATTGGTAGATGCTCTTCAATGACCATTGTTCTTGTTAAAACAGCATGGTGTAAAATGAGATGTTGTTATCAATTTCCTAAGGTGAACCATATTTTTGGTTGGCTACTGCTTACACATTGGCAATGAAAATGCTTAAATATTTTATTAGTATTGTAAGCCATTGAATATAATGAAATTTTAGTAAGTGCTGACACTAGAAGAAACTATGCTCTCAAACAGAGTGAACCTAAATGATCAATACAATGCTATGTGACTGAATATTGGTAACATTTCATAGCAGGAATTGTTGACTCTAGAATCATAGAGTCATTTAGTTAATTCAAATATTTAGTGAAGAGATGATTTCTATGTGCTTAAAATAAATAGAGCTTCTACTCAAATATAAAGTATTCTATTGAGCTTCCATCCATTAAAGTTAGATAAAAAATTTGGCAGGAAGAGTATGAAGAAAGAGGTAGACTAGGAAGCTTGAAGTGGAGTTACAAGTGCCATGAGGCCTACATTAGACCACAACTACTTTAAAAAACAAGTGTCCAAATGGCAATGATTTTGTCCATATCTAAAAGACATTGTGTCATCTCTTTGGTGGAAAATCACTCGCTTTGGTATCACCTATTTGGTAAAACATTGAAGCTCATTTGGATAATACATGTTATACAAAGTTTGAGAATGAGGTCCACCATTAGAAAATTGTAAAGGCTAATTTCAGATATGGTGATATTGGCTGGCTTTCAATCATTGTTGCATAAGATATTTTTATATAGTTTCTAATTAAGCATATGTGTGTCAGCATTCTCAATAGAAGATTCATCTATTTTGATGTTGGAAAGTTATCACTTTCTCTATTTGAGAACCCTCCCTAGTGTAAGAAAATTGGCATACAAGCAAGGCTTCAATTGATGGGAATGAAGATCACCTCAAAGATGCTAGCCAATACCTTATTAGGAAAATTCTGGTATAGCTCATAATCATACAAGGAAAGCCATTCAGTAGCGTAAGAACTATGTTGGGTGTTTGGCTAGCTCTTTGAAGAACAACAACAAAGTTTTGTTAAATATATATATATATATTATATATATATATATTATATATATATATATAATATATATAAGATATATATATAATATATAATAACATAATATATATATATATAACATATATTATACATATATATCTATATACATATATAAATCTATATATATACACATATATATACACACATTATATATATATACAATATATATATACATATATATATACATATATTCCTAACGATTATTTTTTAAGCCCTACCCTTTGAATATGTATAGAAAGTAATTTGGACATCGATTTTGTATGTCGTGCAAGGTTAAAGAAAAAAAAAGTAAAATTTAGAATGTCTTGGATCATCGAAGTCTGCTTCAGTCTAATTATTTTTTTTCACATTGATATTGTTGGATACCTATACCAATAGGTTTCATATTTCATGATTGGAAAATTCAAATGCCAAATATGCTCTGCTTTGCTGGTACAAATATCCCATATTTTCAAGAAATGGCAAGGTGTGTACATGCCTTCATATCTGTTAAATTTTGATGGATGGTCCAACAGTCTAATCTGGATCATGGCATGTTTCAATTTTCTGTTGTAGAATAGAGAAAGAAATATGTCCAAACTGTTTAATCTTGGAAGATCAGTAGTTAGGCAAAGAAGCTAAGGTTCCCAACTGCTTAATCTGGGGCCTTGGAAGAAATAAGGGTAGTTCTAGATAGGAAATCAAAGGAAAAAGCCAGTGGAAAAGAAAAGGCACATAAGGGTTTGCAAGTCCAAGTGCACCCTCCAAGAAGAAACAAAAAATGCTAGGCCAATAGTTGGGTAGGTAGATGGGGTTGCAGAAGTGGTGCTCTTTTCAAAAAAATTGCATCATGCTGGTCAATGCAAGGAAAGCAACGCAATGGAGCATGTCTGACTTCCCTTTTCCCTTTATTTATCACTCATTACTAACATCCCTTCACCAGTTGTGGTTATGAAAGAATTCAAGGTTTTTTTTTTTGTTTTTTTTTTTTGGTCGTTGTTGCCTTTAAAAGCCACATTTCTTGTGCAAAGTTCTTTTCATTTTGATCTACTCCCTAAACTAAGTTGTTTTCAAAAAAACTTAGTAATTTCACTCCTCATTCACCCTCCCCCTCCACATTAACCCTTAACTTCTATTATATAACTCCCTATGTTACCCTTCCCTACTATTATAACACCATGGTGTATAAACCCTAAGCATTCTATAAATATCCCCTCCTTGGCACTATAGCCATATGATTCACTACCATGGAATCAAATTGACATCTGGTCAGTTTAAAAACCCAAGCCTAACCTCTTCTTCTCATTCAGAATTCATTTACCCATTCAACCCCTCATTTTGCCTAAGAAACCTTGGAAAAAACCCATTTGCACCCTTTAACCCGCTCAAAAGGCGAAAATACCTTGAAAACCCATTTTTTTGCCTTATCCTAAGTTTGGGGCCTATCTGCGCTTTTATACGAAATTGCATCAAAAACCCTTTACCCAAAGTTTTGAGGTGCGCGCGATTTTGCAAAGAAATTTCATGAAAAAACCCATTTTTCCTAAGTTTTTGTGATTAGCGCGCCTTTATAAAAATACATTAGAAAACCATGCAATTCGCGAATAATTCTAAGGGTCCCGCCAGGGACAAATCCCGTGAAAAATAATTGTTTATTACCCGCCCGACGCTGTATCATCCGCACAGTTCATCGGCCCGTCGACCGTCCGATCGGGCGCTTTTCATCCGACAGTTGACGTGGATATTGGACCGGCCCCGATGTCCGAAAGATATCGTCCGTTATCTGTTAGAGGCTGACGTCAGGCCTCGGCCACGCGTCGCCCCCACAGCATATCGGAGCCCCCTCTGACAGATTCCCTTCCGTATCATAAGCGATGCGATATGATATCGCTCTGGTTTTCGGTTTTCCGTCAATCCACCTACCAGCATCATCGTCGCGTCACTGCCTGCGTCATTGCCATGTCCGCACGCCCCTTCTGCCATTGCTCCACTTGTCCGCCACCTCACCACCCCCATGGACCACTCATAAGCTGCCACGTCTCCTGATGACGTCATGCTGATGTCATCCGACCCTGACCCACCCGATGACGTCATGCTGACGTCATCCGAAAAAGGCGCGAATGTCCCAAAAATCCATATTTTTGCCAATTTTTCGCATTTTTTGCACTTTTTGCAAAAACTGTTGTTGCGCCTTCTGCATGCATTTTACGTCCAAATTTGCACCAACCTGCTCAAATCGACTTGGAGACCTTCGGCGTGCCCACCCACCTGCATTTGTGACCTGGACCGCCAAGTTTACCAGGTATTTATCTGTGCAAATCCTCTCTGCCCCTAGTTTTGTCTGCAATAGCTGAGAATTCACTTAAGACACTAAAAAATGCATAATTCACCAGCAAAATTCCCTGCACCCAGTTCCCATTGGAAATTGAACGGTCGAAATTCACTAGCTGAGCCTGTTTAAACAAAACTTTCATTGAAACCTGCATTCTGTTCGCGCAGTCATGAACAGGAAACCCGGAACTTACACCTAATTATTGAGAAAGGTTTGTTAAAGACAAGTATTTGCTTTCTCAAGTGACTCTGTGCATTATTTCAATTGCTGCAAGTTCACCCTATCATCCTCTATTTTCTCAATTCACCTTTTCTTCCAAGCAATACTCTTTTCTGTTACTCAGCACAAGTAACACTAATTTGCATACAAAACAGAGTTCTTAAGTAACCATGGAGACTCCAGTAGCACCTGTGGCCCTCAATATTGCCCCTTTGAATGCCCCTCAGAGAGAATTGGAGTGGCAGGATCTAGCAAACTTGGATTATCCAATCTCAAAGGACTCCCTAACACACAGCAAGTTCCACCTCCACCTACTAAATGAACTAAAGGCCAAACATGTAGATGGAACAGATATATTGGGCATTTGGGATTCCTTCCTCCCAATCTTCAAGCTTCCTCAGGTCAACCAATTCCCTGACCTAATTCACCTATGTGTTGTATGTTATGATCCCACTCAGAGTGTTGCTTGACCTTCAGGCTCATTGTGTTCTACATCACCTTGAGGCCATCAGAGAGATGCTGCAGTCTAAGACTGAGAAGAAATTGGTACCCTGTCTTTGTTGGATCCTAGATAAAACCAAGAGCCTAGAATGTTGACAGATGCCTCAGATCAACAAAGCCTGAACCAAATTGTTAATTAAACTCTGATACTGTGCAAATACCCTCCTATTTTTGCTGTTACCTCAACCAATTGGGCATAGACCTTGCATATATGATCAGTTCATCCTGGGTTTATAAAATCAGTTGAGTATATTGATGAAACTGTCTGGTGATATGCTCATGTTCCCCGGCAAAGGCTCCAATCTGTTATGACTAATGCCACCTAACATACAGGACAAGATGGCATGAGCAGTTTATGAACCTATCAGAAGAAAAAGTGTTCAGATACACCTCCTACATCTACCACTTAATTTTATACTATCAGCATGAGAAATTTTCCTTCATTGTGAAAAGAGTGGATGCACAAGGTAACCCAAGGTCGGTAGTGTACTGGAGCTCAGTGTTTCATTGCAGAGCCTATTCTCCATACACTTACTATGAGTTTATCGACCTCTTCATCCACCCAACCATGTCTCTGTTCCTGAGCTCGCCTCCTCCAAGACTGACAGATGAGATGCAAAGAATCCTTCAGTTGTCCAAAGTGTACAACATTGGGGATTGGTATTTTTACCAAAACTACACCGTTATCAGAATATATGGTTGTGAGTTATCCCCATATAGACTGCCCAAGTATGTGCCCATGAGACTATTTGCCCTTGAATACTTCAGGCAATTTGGGAATGCTGATATGATACACTTATCAGGGAAAGGCAAAAAGGCACAGCTGAAAGTGAAAAACCAATTGGGCCACCTTGTTTTGAACAAAAGGGAGGAAGGCTGGAAAGAAGCTGACAGAAAGCTAGAATGCCTTGGCCTAAAAACCAATTTCCTCTGGAAACCCTATGACCCCAATCACTCCATATCATTAAGAAGGCTCAAATATAAGCTCTCTAGTTATGACCATGTAAGGTTGCCCCACATCGAAAAATATGCAAATCAACCAAAATGGAAAAGAGGCACACTAGAGGAACCGATCACACAAGAAGAACTGAATGAGAGAGAAAGAAGAAATATTCTGAAAATGGCTGACTTGGAACTTCCTGCACAGGTATTCTCTCTGCCAAACCCTCAAGCAGGAGCAGCTGCCTCATCCTCCACAGCACATCAGGAGGCAGTTCAAACCACAAGTCAAGCTCCTAGCAAAGGCAAGGAAAAAGAGATGGAGCAACAGGTACAACAGGCACAGGTTCAGCAACCCCAACAGGTACAACAACCACAAAATGAGCAGCCAGATCAGGGAGAACAGACAACAGAGGCCCCAATGGCCACACAGCAACAGCCAACACAAATGGCACCTCCCAAGCAAGACTCAAGGATTGACTCTTCTGTCCTCCAAACCCCTCAAAGCGAGGATGTAAACAGGAAAAGGGACAGAGAGACTCCCCTTACTGCCTCACCAACTCAAGGGGAGAAGAGGCAAAGGTTAAACCCTTTGTCTGAAGAAGAAATGCCAATGGGGTAGACTTCAGGTACATACCTGCCCAGCATGGAGGCCTCGGCCAGCTCCTTCCAACAAGAGCAAGATAGGGCAGCAGGAGGAGAAGTTAGCTCCTCAGGCCAGCAAAGGGAAGGCGAGAAGAGCATCAAGCAGGAATTCAAGGATATCAAAAAGAGAAATGAACCCTTGAGGCTGCAGTTATATAATCATTTATTGAAAATGCCCCCCACAAACCAGCAAAGACTCATGTCTACATATGATGCACATGAGGGTAAAATGATTATGAGCCATTTTACACTAGCAGTGCAGCAACCGCAGTCAGCTGCAGATTATATCAGGACCAACTTGGAGGTCTTGTCCAAAGACATCCACCCAATGGATCAAATAGAATTGCACAAACAAACGTGTGAGATGGTGTATGCCACCTTGGCAGATAAAACCTTGGTGAACTATAGGGTGCAAAATAGCCTAAACAACACCACTGGACAACTTGAGCTGGAAAGGGCTTCCTCTCAAGCTAAAGACAATAGGATCAAAGCTCTAGAGGAAATCATAATAGAGCTTGGACATGATCCTAAAGATGTCAAGGCAGTGCAGGAGATTCTGAAGCTGAGGGATGCTGATATGACAGCATTGAGAAAAATGGTAAAGATCCCAACAACTCTTCATCCTCAAACAGAAGAGATTGCCCAGCTCAGGCAAGATAAGGATGCAGCTGCTATGCTGATGACATTATATAAAGAGCTCATCCACACCGAAGAGAAGCTGCAGGAATCAGAGGCTACCCTGCAGGCAGCATTGCAGAAAAAGGAGGCAGGACAAACCTCACAACCTCCTCCAAAAACAATAAATCTTGAGGAAATCCCTCAAACCACTGCCCCTCCCAGCCAGCAGATACAACAGGCAACACCATCCACCTTAGAACAACCAACAGAGCAGGCTAAAAGCCTTGACATGCAAAAGCTGAGGAATGAAATTCAAGCCTTGGAATCTCAAATGTCAGAGTTAAATCAAGCCAAAGACACTCTAGCGAAAATCAATGAGAAATATGAAAAGTCCAAGAAGAATGTGGCTGAAAGAGAAAGGGAGGTAAAGGCTCTTAAGAAGAGAATAATTGAGCTAGAAAAAGAGCTGACACTAGACAAGGTGACATCTGAACTCAAGAGGGTCTTGTGGGCCAATATTGGCCAGTCCATCACAGACCAGTGGGAGTACATTGAAGCCATCCATGAGCAAATAACGCTCATTGGGAAAGCACACAGAGAGATCCAACGGGCAAGGGCATCTCTAGGAAATATGCCTGAGATTGCCACTAAAATGATAAACGTGCTGAACTACAGGACAAGCTTCCAGCTCATCAAAATTGGAATTGGCAATAGGACTAAGACCATTTCACTGATCAAAAGGTTCCTAACATTAAGAAACCTAGTTCAGACCCTGGAAAGAAGAACCTAGGATATGCAAGCAGATATCAACAAATTCCAAAACAGGTTCATGGCATTGCAAAACAGGGGTCTTCCCAGCTTGCTGGAGACATCAGGAAGGTTGCTCTCATATGAAAAATATGCCAAGAGAGTGAACACTTTTGCTGGAAATCAAATTGCAGAGACAGCTAGTACATCAGTAGAAACAGGACCAGCAACAGGACAGACCCTCTTCAACAGGGTGGAGAGTTTATTTTTTATTATGAATGAAGTCACACACTTGTTTGATGAGCCACCAAATTTTTACAAGTACACAGAGGTAGATGAGACCATGGGGTCAATTTTGAGGCATCAATTGCCTACATAGGATGTGTGGGATAATTTGATACAATTACTATTGAATCAAAGTCAGTAATTATGTTGTTACTTTTTGAAAATATTTAAGTTTTCATACACAGGAAGATAAAGACACATCAGCAGGTATGCAGAAAGAGGTTGAGCCAACTCAGCAAATGTATTCGGCCACCACAGCAGCACTGGCAGTCACAGGTGACAGGGCCGAGAAGCTACAGAAGGATAGAACTGCACAGACACGTCATTCAACAGTTATAACAAAGCGCTCAACCGACTCTGTGAGCTCCAAAGGTCAATTTTTTCTAACAGGAGTTAAGAGCTTTTATGTTGCATTAAAGATTGTAATCTTTTTATCTGCAATTTCTGTACGAGTTAATGAAGATATTTTACCTCTCAGATGACTCAATGCCTGAGATATTTTGTATGAGACTGCTATATATTCCCCCTCGCATTTGTTAGTAGGGGTTGGAAATTGGATGTAAGAAATTGCTCATATCTATTCTGCTCTTCTTTTACTGTAATTCTCAGAGAACTAATACAAAGGATGATGGAATTTCCAAAGCTCTGTGTTGCTTGATGTTTTGTTGGTGTTTAGCTGAAAGTTGCAGGATTCCTGCGTATCTCATGGGACAATAAGTTTCTCTTGTAACTCTTTGTTATGTGTTTGTTATCTTTCATATCTCTTTCATGTTTCCTGTGTTTAAACAGTTAATAGCAAGGAAAAAGAATAGTTCCAGGATTTAATCACAGATTACCCTGAACTCAATCTAAGCTATTTTGAATGTCTTTTCTTCAGTTATAGTAATGAAAGCGTAATTCTTAATTGCTACCCTTTCACACTATATCATCACAGTGATTATTGTTTCAGGAATTCAAGTTTGCTCCTGAGCAATACATCCCTTTCTCACATCCCAGCTTAGTGAAAAATTCTTAATTGCTTTTTCACTGGTTGTTTGCACTCCATTATCACAATTTAAAGTATGTTTCATGAAGTATCTAAATGGACCTGTAACTCCAGCTGCATCAAACTCAGGATTTCAAGAAACCAACAGCCACAGACTCCATTGACCAATGGACTAATTTTACCTGCAGAACTACACTTTAAAGTTTCAGAAAGACATCCTCCCAACCAAACATAAACCAAAAACCTTAATTTCATAACTAGCCTAAAATTTCCATAGAATAGAGACAAACCTTTAAGAGAGAGCCATCTCTGATTACAGCTGGGCTAGAAGCTGCAATCCAAAGATTGGTTAGTGGTTACCCCAGCCGTATTCCCTTGGGAGTCATAGGGAACAACCTGGGTGTTAAAATAAATGGCAACTCCACTGGGGACCTCTTCAAGATTTAGAAAATACTGTATGTCTGCTAAAATTACGCTTAAAATCTGAATATCAGTCAAGAAGCCTTTAAAGATGTTTTCTGTACCAACACTTACAGCCTCAAGGAAGAGTTGATTCAGGTACTCTTTATACTCATTTTGAGATACATATTGCCTTTTCAAAATCTTGTCCAGTCATTGCAAGACATAAATTTTCCTAAAAAACTCAAAGAGACCAGCTCAGAAACTAGCTCCGAAGAAGAATCTTCGGTACACTAGGGAAAATCCTGACCCAAACCCACCCACTGTCTTTGAAAATCCTAATACAATATCTAAATTCATCAAGAAGCAACAAGGGCCAGATAATCTTGCTGACCTTAGTCCAGAGACAATTCACCCCAACTCCATCCCCACTCCAATCAAGGTTCTTTTTCGGTCCACCCCTAATTCCCCTAGTTCTCCATCCACATCTCAAAGCCCTCCTCCCACATCCTCATCCCCCACTCATACTCTCTTGACCAACACTCTAGATTCTGCCATACCTATTACCCCTGTGGTACCCATTGTTCCTCTTATCCCAGTTGTCCCTGTCAATCTCCCAAACCTTGTCAATATGGCTATGAGATATGCACCTCCGCAATTACCTGCTAATCCTGCAGCTCTACCTCAGGATTACCAAGCCAAAATCTCATATATTAACTCCACTGGCCCTTACTCTTCTATTCAGCATGCTAAGAGAATGCAAGATCATTTTGAGAACTATGAGATAGATGATGAGAGTGTGAGGATGAGAATTTTTGTCCAAAGCTTAACAGGTGATGTCCGAACTTGATTCAGGTCACTTCCTGCAAATACCATCACAACCCCTGATGAGCTTTACCAAGCCTTCACCAACAGATGGGAGAAAAATAAGGACCCCTTACATATACTTGATGAATATGACATGATTAAGAGAGGTCCTCAAGAAACAGTTTTGGAGTACTGTGCCAGGTTCAATAATGTATACAATGCAATACCCCAAAACCTAAGACCTCCTCCTGATCTGGCCTTATACAAATTCCCTGATGAATTTGACCCTGATATGGGTTATCAATTGAAAGAAAGAGCCCCTCAAACCCTTGAAGAAGCACAAAAGGTTGCTGTCATAGTTGAGGCAAACCTAATTGCTAAGAGGAATAGGGCAGGATTGGAAAAAAGAGTTGCCTTTAAAGAGGAACCCTCAGCCTTTGACCAGAAATTGGATGCAATAATCTCTGGTATGAAGAGGTTGGGTGACAGAGTGGAATCTGTGGAAAGAAAGTCATCATGGGAAGCACCACAAAACAACCCTAATCGAAATCCAAACTTTAGGAGAAATCAAAACCCAAATGTGGGCAAGGCCAATACTAATCCAGAAATGAGCAAGTGGATGATACCCATATCCACCTAATGGGCGTTGATGATGGGCACCAAGTCTTCCTAAGTCAAGAATATCATGAAGATGAAGACAGTAAACAATTTCAAACTAAGTCAAGTGAGTCATTTGACTTCAAACAAGGCTATGACACAGCTATTTATGAAGTTCATAAACAATACAAACTAAGAACTAGGACTGTAAACATAACACAACCTGGAACAACAAAGGATAGACTCTAGCCCAAGAGTGCCATAGTAACAGAACCAATGAATACAACTGATTCACTCACAAAGGAAGTAACTATTGAAGAAGTTACTGAGCAAACACAGAAGCTACAAGCTGCATCATCTGTACAGCCTAATCCAAGTAAAAAGCCTCAAGAGGTGAATGAAAAACACAAGCCCCAAGATCAATACAAGTATCAAGAAGAAACCTTACTAAACAAAGAAAAGGTGGTCACCCACAACACTAAGGTCCAATCTGAAAAACCCTTTGACTTGGAAACTGAAATTGGCAAACTGAAAATAGCCATTCCTCTTACAGAGCTAGCCAAGCATGACATCTATAAACAACAGATTGAGAAGTCCCTCCAACTCACTCAAAACAAAGACAATGTCAACGTGTTGTATGACACCCCAGAATTGTTGTTTGGCCCAGAGGTTGATGGAAAAAAAGAAGGCACAGGGATATTACCGTTTTATGTTAGCTTGCATATCCATGACAAGATACTACACAATGCAATGCTTGACTCAGGGGCCTCTCATAACTTGATGCCCATATCAGTCATGGAAAGGTTGAATCTAGATATTACTAGGCCATATAAGGACCTATTATCATTTGATTCCAGCCAAGTGAAGTGTCTAGGCTTGATAAAAGACTTATGTGTATCACTGGTCCAATACCCAAATAAAACAATCTTGATGGATGTCGTTGTTGTTGATATCCCACCCAAATATGAGATGTTATTATCAAGATCATGGGGGGCTAAACTTCAAGGGTCCCTATAGTTAGACATGTCATATGCCACAATCACAGTCTTTGGTGAACCCAAGAGACTATATAGAGAGTCGCTCATGAAATACATGGTCAGCACTGAGGAAAAGCCTCAAAACTTCCCCATATATGCTGTCCATTCTGACATAGACTCATATATCCTTTTCAATGATAATACAGGTCACACAGATAATGAAGAAATCCAGATAACCAAAACAGATCAGCATATTAATGAAGGAAATCCTGACATAGAAACATTGGTTGAGTCAAAAGAGGAGAATGTGCAAGAGGACAAATTAGATGATGATGAAAACCAGACACTCAAAAAAGATCAGGACTTTAATGAACAAACTGCTGCTCTAAAAGTAAAGTTGATCCCATCAAATGAAAAGACTGTTCTAAAAGTCAAACTAGGGGAAGAGCCTAAACTTCAACTCACAAATCCAGACCATAGAGATATTATTCAGTATCCCCTAGAACAAGAGATCTTATGGTTCCTAGAATTTGATGGATCAGTTAACAAATTAGGGGCAGGGGCTGGAGTTTGGATACATAACAAACAAAATAGCCATGCAGAGGGCCGGTCCTATAGACTGAACTTTAGGTGTACTAACAACATGGCCGAGTATGAGGCTCTCCTAACTAGGCCTCAAAATAGTAAAATCCAACAGCCATAAAAGTTTCAATACTGGGAGAGTCAGACCTAGTTGTCCAACAAGTGAAAGGCAACTTTGTCACTAATGAACAAAAGACTGAGGACCTATAGATCTGCTGCTACTTGAGCTTACTAAAGTCATTCACTGAATTTCGATTGCAAAAATCCCTAGGGCTCAGAATCTTCATGCTCATAGTTTGGCCACATTTGCAAGTACCTGTAAGCTGCCTTTTGAGCCCCATCACTGTTTCACAGAAGAGATAAAACATGACCATCTGTCCCAAACAACGTCAAGGACTGGCAGGTGTTTGATGATGATACACATATAAGCAATTTCTTGACTTTGCAGGAAGAGTTCTCAGGTCTTAACATTAACACTGAGACAACAAGTCAATCACAAAGACTTGAGACAGCAAGTCAATCACAAAGGCTTGAGACAGCAAGTCAATCACAAATACATGGTAAACACAATAACCAAGCAATATCACCCAAAACAGCTAAACAAATGCCACATCCTACAATCTCCAACAGACACAACATACAAGAAATCCAACAAATTAAATGTGAGGAGATAGCTGATTACGAAACTAAAGTGATACAATTAAAGGACAATTTTCTTACAATAGGCTTAGGTCTGTTAGGAGACATTTTTGATTCCAACGATGTTCCCAACAAACCAAAATTGCAGCCCCTCAACACTACCATAGAAGAGCATAACATTGGGACGGTTAAACAACCCAAAATCATAAAACTGTCTGCTGCATTACCTCCTGACCAAAATCCTAAATACATTGACCATTTTAAAGAGTTTTAGGATGTGTTTGCATGGAGATATGAGGATCTAAAATCCTATGACACCTCTGTAATACAGCACACTATCCCACTCAAGCCAGATTAGAAGCCCTTTAAGCAAAAATTGAGAAGAATCAATCCTATGTTTCTCCCAGCAATGGAACAAGAGGTACAAAAAATGTTTAAAGCAGGCATTATAGCACCAATCAGATTCTCTGATTGGATTTCAAATTTAGTCCCCACAAGAAAGAAGACTGGTGAGATAAGGCTCTGTGTTGATTTAAGAAACCTCAACCAAGTATCCTTGAAGGATAATTACCCCTTACCCAAGATGGATCACATCTTGCACAGAGTAGTGGGGGCCTCAAGGATTTCCTTACTTGATGGGTTCTCAGGCTTCAACCAGATCTTGGTCCATCCTGATGATCAGGACAAAACTACATTTACAACCCCATGGGGAACCTTTAAATATGTTAAAATGCCGTTTGGTTTGAAGAATGCAGGGGCTATACTCCAAAGAGCAATGGACATTGCTTTTGCTAAAGAGAATCATGACTTTCTTGTCATTTATTTAGATGATCTCACACCTTTCTCCAAATCTGACCAAGAGAACTTGAAACATCTAAGGCAGATATTCACAACTTGTAGGAAATATGGAATTTCCTTAAACCCTAAGAAATCCTTGTTTGGTTTGGAGGAAGGTAAACTGCTGGGTCACATTATTTCCAAAGATGGCATCAGAATTGACCCAGATAGAATTCAGGCCATCTTACAAATGCCTCATCCAAGAAATATAAAGGAATTACAAGCCTTTTTGGGGAAAATCAACTTTCTAAGAAGGTTTATCCCAAACCTGGCTGAGCTTAGCAGATTGCTTAATAACATGCTTAAAAAGGATTCAAAAGTAAAATGGACAGTAGAAGTAAATCAAGCTTTTGAAGGCATCAAGTTTGCCCTCACTCAAACCCAGTCTTAACCAACCCTCAGTTTGATAGAGAGTTCATCATATTTTCCTTTGCTTCCCAACACACAATTGCTGCAGTTTTACTACATAAAGATGACCAAGGAAATGAGAAACCCATTGCTTTCTTTAGTAAAGCTCTTAGAGATGCACCCCTCAAGTACCAGATCATGGAAAAACAAGCATATTCTTTGGTTAAAGCTATTAACGACTTTAGGATCTACATCCTATATTCCCATGTGATAGCCTATGTACCAAGCCCAATTGTTAAAGACATACTTACTCAAGAGAACTTAGAGGGTAGAAGAGGAAAATGGATTGCAAACATTCTAGAATTTGATATTCAAATAAAACCTACCAAACTAATAAAAGGGCAGGGTTTGGCCAAATTAATGTCTGAAACAAATTTCCAAGCCTTAGACATCAACCAACTGGACAGTGAACCGGAGCTGGCGACTCCAAAGATCAATGTAGCCTTTGAACAATCCCTCTGGTATTCTGATATTTGTTATGTGTTACAAAACCTGTGTGCTCCCCCAGGGCTATCCAGAACTAAATGTAGGTCCTTAAAAATGAAAGCTTTAAAATTTTGTGTCATAGAGGGCAATCTGCTTTGGAAAAACCATGAGGGTATCTTGTTAAACTGTTTAATTGAAGAGGAGGCTAACAAGATCATGGAAGAATTTCATGCAGGTGATTGTGGTGGACATTTATATTGGAAATCCACTATGGACAAAACACTGAGAGCTGGATACTATTGGCCTACTATTTTCTCTAATGTCAAGAAATTTACCACTTCATGTCATAAATGTCAAGTGTTTGAAGGAAAGAGACAGTTACTGCCACTACCTCTAAGGCCTATTGCAACATAGAGACCATTTCAGCAATGGGGCTTGGATTTCATTGGAGAAATTAATCCCTCATCTTCAGGCCAACATAGATGGATTCTAACAGCTACAGACTACTTCACTAAATGGATTGAGGCAATTCCATGAAGACAAGCAAATGATTCCACTATCATTCAGTTCCTTGAGACTAATATCCTTGCTAGATTTGGATGTCCTGATAAGATAATAACAGACAATGCTGCTGCTTTCAGATCTAAGAAGATGGTCAGATTCTATCACAAATTCCACATTACTTTGGGCCATTCTACTGCATATTATCCACAAGGAAATGGCCTTGCAGAATCATCAAATAAAAGCCCGGTAAACATGATAAAGAAGGTGTTGGAAGAGAACAAAAAGAATTGGCATAAGAAACTTGTCAATGCCTTATGGGCAGATAGATTAACAACCAAGAGATCAATTAGGGTCAGCCCATATGAGTTAGTCTATGGATTAGAAGCCAAATTTCCTTCATCACTAGGTATCCCTGTTATGAAGCTACTTCAAGAAGGTCAAGCTGAGCCAAATGATATGCAGAGGAGGGTGAATCAAATTATATGCTTACAGCAAACCAGAGACCAAGTTTATAAGAGAGTTCAAATCCTACAAGAAAAGCTCAAGAAAGCTTTTGACAGAAGGAGCAAGGCTGAAGATTTCAACATGGGTGACAAAGTTCTCAAGTTGGATTCAAGAAGAGAAAACAAAGGAAAGCATGGAAAGTTTGATTCCCTTTGGAGAGGACCATTTATCATCCAAGCAATACAAGGAAATAATACCTACTTTCTCAAGAACCTTGATGAAACTGATTTGGATTAAGGTCCTGTCAATGGCAGGATGCTGAAGCACTATTTTGACTACCTTCCATGAATGCAGTATGGCTGCCCTTGTACATAATTTACTGTGTATAGTGTTTTCTCTAAGCATGTGAATAACTTAATTTCAAGGATCTTGCAGAAGCAGGAAAAGATTAGACTGCAGCAAGTGTTATAAATATATCAGTCTACAATTTTGAGAGTTCAAGGATGAAAAAACTCCAAGTTATGAAGCAGTAGCCAAAGGGCTAAGGCATGTTGACCTGCTGTTCTTGGTCTTTCAAGAAGAAAAACCATCCCCATGTGGAGCCACTGTTGGATACCTATACCAATAGGTTTCATATTTCATGATGGGCAAATTCAAGTGCCAAATATGCTTTGCTTTGCTGATACAAAGATCCCATATTTCCAAGGAAAGGCAAGGTGTGTACATGCCTTCATGTCTATTAAATTTTGATGGATGGTCCAACAGTCTAATCTGGATCATGCAATGTTTCAATTTTCTGTTATAGAATAGAGGAAGAAATCTGTCCAAACTGCTTACTCTTGGCAGATCAATAGTTAGGCAGAGAAGCTAAGGTTCCCAACTGCTTAATCTGGGGCCTTGGAAGACATAAGGATAGTGCTAGATAGGAAATCAAAGGAAAAAGCCAATGAAAAAGAAAAAGGCACATAAGGGTTTGCAAGTCCAAGTGCACCCTCCAAGAAGAAACAAAAAATGCTAGGCAAAATAGTTGGGTAGGTAGATGGGGTTGCAGAAGTGGTGTTCCTTCCAAGCTGAAACTTTGCCAGTCAAATACAAGGAAAACAACACAATGGAGAATGTCTAACTTCCCTTTTCCCTTTGTTTATCACTCATTACTAACATCCCTGCACTGGCTGTGATTATGAAAGAGTTCAAGGTTATGTTGGTCCTTATTGGCCTTTAGAAGCCACATTTCTTGTGTAAAGTTCTTTTCATTTTGATCTACTCTTTAAACTAAGTTGTTGTCAAGAAAACTTAGTAGTATTGGTCCTCATTCACATTTTTCCCCCATATTAACCTCTAACTCTATTATCTAGCTCCCTATGCTTCATTTCCCCTACTATTATAACACCATGGTGTATAAACCCTAATCAATGTATAAATATCCCCTCCTTGGCATTATAGCCATAAGTTTCACTACTAGAGCATTGGATTAACATCTGGTTAAGCTCAAGAACCCAAGCCTAACCCTTTTTCTCTATCAGAACTTGTCTACCTAGCCAGCTCTCCATTTTTGCCT